>KZ559588.1:0-111048 GCA_002850765.1 Aspergillus taichungensis
TCTAATCTAATGGTTTCATTTGATATCTTTTGGGGGCTTTTTTTTTTCCCACATTGTCTTCCTGGATAGGAGAGTACTTTATTCCCAGTATTTCTATAATACAAATCAAATCAACAAACAACGTCCAGCAAGCACGCATATCATACAAAAAAAAACCATGACTCATTCCCTAGCCAATCAATCCCTACTCCTAAAGAATCAAATCAAGTGGAGAAAAAAAAAACAATCACTTCGTCTCCTTCCAAGGATAAGAAACCGGATCATCCTTACGAATCCAAATCTTGGACTTGCGCTTATTAACGATATGCTCGACGAACACCTCGCGCGTGTACTGCGCGCGGTAGCGGCGGATCCAGCGCGGGTCCCACAGTTCGCTGGCGATACCGAGATCCTTGCAGCAGCGGACGAGGGCGTTGGATCGACAGCCTTCTGTGGCGGTTGGGATGCCGTCGGGGGAGAAGTAGTCTTGTTCGCCTCTGGCTACGCTGACGAGGCTATATTCTATTAGTTAGCTTTGCTTCATAAATTTCTTCCCTTTCTTTTTGTTTCATTCCCAAAAAATGAAAGAAAGAACTCACCGCCCATTACAAACAAGCGCATACTCCCTCGTCACCGTCTTCGGCGTAACGATACTCTCACTGCGCGGGACAAGCCCCCACCCGCCTGGCCCGAAGGCGCGGTTCAAGATCCGCCGGTACTTGATCTCGGGGAGGTAGACGATGCCGTCAGGCTTGATCTCGACTTCTTCGGGGTTGGTCTCCGCGAGGAGAATATCTGCTGCTTCTTTGGGGAAGGGCGCGGCGGAGAGGCCGTGGAAGGAGCGCGTCCAGTCGATGCGGTCTGCGGTTGGGTCCTCGAGCTCGAGGGGCTGGTCTGAGAGGCCGGTTTTAGAGATGTTCTCGGTACGTTTCATGGGGGGTTCAACGCTGTTATTGTTGTTATTGTTGTTTGAGCTGTTTGTGGCATTGGTGTTTGTGTTGGCGGTGCGGTAGCCATTGGAGGGGGTGGGTTGGGGGGTTCGGCTGGGGGTTGTTGTCGGGTTCGGAGGTGAGGCGCCTGTCGGGTTGAATTGTGGTGTTGGGGGGGTGCGTGTGAGGGAGCGGGTTTGCTGGATGGAGATGCTGGGTCGCAGGGCTTGGAGAGAGGCGCGCAGGGCGCGAGGAACGGGGCGGAGAGACATGTTGGGTTGGTTGTTGTGACGCGTGTGTCGGATAGTCTGTCGTTGGAGGACGCGGAGATGTGACGTTCGTGATAGTGTCACGTGATTGATATCCACAACAGCAGGACCAGTGTCTAAGAGTGGGAGTGGGAATATATTGGGTAGCTAGAAATACAGTAGAGTACAGTAGAGTACAGAATCACGCGTCCTTTGTGTCTGTCCGTTTGTCATTGCCCTGTCGCTTCCAGCACTGGCGGAATGCCTCCATCTGTTCAATTAGCCTTCATAACGCCAATGGATCAATCATACGAATTGCACAGATCACGGATTCTATAGCGCGTAAGGTTTGAGCAGAACAGGGTTATGTAGATACCTCATTTTTGCAACTCCGCCAGTCCTTCTTAGCAAAGTAGCAGTCGTTCATGCGGTCCTGCTCGGCGGCACAGCCCGTGCTGAAGATGCGCTTATCCCTACGTATTGTCAGTTTCCAATTGCACAAAAGAGGAGAATCAGAACATACCACTCATCTGGCTCATCATCGTCTACAGGGGGCTGTTCAGGCCGTTTGTTGGGAGACATGTTGAGTGTGTTGGGATTGACACCGGGGGATGTATGAGGTGAGACGATCGGCCCAGATTGACCTGCGGAGTCATTTTATCTCGGACTCCGCCTTTCATTCCTCATCTCCCCACCATGGCTCCCTCCAGGTTTAACGTCCTGGTTTACACCGGTATAACTCACTCTTACAATACCCCAATCCAATCAAACTAACAGATATTTCAGGAAATGGAACCACCGTCGAATCCGTCCGACACTGCCTCTACTCCCTCCGCCGCCTGCTAGCCCCCCACTACGCCGTCATCCCCGTCACAGCCGACCAGCTTCTCCACCAGCCCTGGTCCCCATCCTGCGCCCTGCTGGTCTTCCCCGGCGGCGCAGATCTCGGATACTGTCGCGCTCTCAACGGCGCTGGCAACCGTCGCATCGAACAGTATGTGCGTCGCGGGGGCGCCTACCTCGGGTTCTGCGCCGGGGGCTACTACGGGGCCCGCCACTGCGAATTCGAAGTCGGCGACAAGACCCTGCAGGTGATTGGCGATCGCGAGCTTGCGTTTTTCCCGGGCACCTGTCGTGGTGGGGCTTTTGGAGGCTTTGTCTATCACAGCGAGGCGGGTGCCCGCGCCGCGCAGCTGTCGGTCGCCCGCGGGGCGCTTAGTCCGGAACAGGTGGTCGTGCCCGAGGGATTCCGTTCATACTACAATGGGGGCGGTGTCTTTGTCGACGCGGGGCGATATGCCGATAAGGGCGTCGAGGTCCTGGCTCGTTACGCTGACGAGCTAAACGTGGACGCTGGCGAAGATGGCGCCGCCGTGGTCTATTGCCGGGTGGGCGACGGGGCCGCCATCCTGACGGGGCCGCACCCCGAGTACGTTTACCATTACCTTACACATCGTTTTTACTCCTGGGAGCAACACAGCTAACTATGTAGATTCGCGGCCGTAAACCTTGACCGCAAGGCCGGCGACGCCGAGTATGGAAAACTCATCGACGCCGTAGCAGCGGACGACAAGGCGCGCACGGATTTCCTCAAGGCCTGTCTGGTCAAGTTGGGGCTGCAAGCGTCGGAGTCCACCACCACCGTACCGTCCCTTTCCTCCCTGCACCTGTCTGCCCGGGACCCGGCTGACACGGCTCCGCTCCTAGCGTCGCTGCGAGAAGCTGTGACCGCGGACGGGCCGCAAGAGTACCTCAAGGACGAGAACGACACGTTCCGCATCGAGAAGCCGGGCGCGTGGAGCATGGACGGGCTGAGCGACACGCTTCCCGGCCAGCAGGAGGGGATCGTCGATTACCGCACGGTCGAGAAGCGGCTGATCGTGCACGACGACGTGCCGGGGTCCAAGACGACCCCGTCGTTCAACCACCACGCGTACTACGCCAGTCTGCGGGAGTACCAGGCGCGGTCGCGCGAAGGGGCCGGCGAGTTCGGGTCGCACCTGATGTACGGCGAGGTGATCACCAGCACCAACACCATCCTCGAGAAGAACCCGAAGCTGCTGCGCCAGCTGCCCAACGGGACGACGGCGACGGCCACGACGCAGGTCGCCGGACGTGGCCGCGGGTCCAACGTCTGGGTATCGCCTGCGGGGGCGCTCATGTTCTCCACGGTGGTCCACCACCCGATCGACAAGCTACAGTCGGCGCCCGTGATCTTCATCCAGTACCTCGCGGCCATGGCCGTCGTGCAGGGGATCAAGTCCTACGACAAGGGCTACGAGGCCATGCCCGTGAAGCTCAAGTGGCCGAACGACGTGTACGCGCAGGACCCCGATGCGACGGGCACGAACCAGTACGCCAAGATCTGCGGCATCCTCGTCAACTCGCACTTCTCGGGGCGCGAGTACATCTCCGTCGTGGGGATCGGGATCAACGCGACGAACGCGGCGCCGACGACGTCGCTGAGCGCGCTGGCCGCGCGGTTCGTGGGACCGACGGCGGCGCCCATCACGCTGGAGCGGCTGCTGGCGCGCGTGGTGACGACCTTCGAGGAGCTGTACACGCGGTTCCTGCGGACGGGATTCGACAGCGGGTTCGAGACGATGTATTACGCGGACTGGCTGCACACGAACCAGGTGGTGACCGTGGAGGAGGCGGGCGGGGTGCGGGCGCGCATCAAGGGCATCTCGCGGGACTACGGGCTGCTGCTGGCGGAGGAGCTAGGATGGGAGGATCGGGGGACGGGGCGGGTGTGGCAGTTGCAGAGCGATAGTAACAGTTTTGATTTTATGAGGGGGTTGGTGAGGCGAAAGATATAACTACGGAGTCGTTACTCTATACAGAGTATGATCCTATAGATATTGAATATGATCGTATAGATTTGGTAAATAGAGATGCCTAATATAAATTACATACCAATACAGTTGAGTAGAATATAATACTCAACTAGACATAATATAAGACATAATAATATAACACAGCCTGTTGATTATCAGCCTTACCCCTCTTTCTCTTTATTCCTTTCTGCTTATTCCTTTCTCTTGATTCCTTTCTGCGTATTTCTTTCTGCTTATTTCTTTCCTCACCCTTTCGATCTCTCTCTCTCTCTCTCTTCTACCTAACTTTCCACCTCCCATCCAACCTATACCCACAACCCACACCCACCACCCAACCATCAATCCACATCCCACTCCATCCAAACCTTCAAACTCCCAAAATAGGAGATAAGATAGAAAAGATAAAAAATGTTCAACCCCTTCTCCAAATCCCCCAAAGACAACTCCCCCTCTCAACCCCAATACCAAGAACCGCTATGGGATCCCCGCACCATGACAGTAGTGCAGCAGCAGCCGACGAGCCCGAGTGCTCCGGTCAAGGAGGGTTTAGTGGTGGAGCAGCCGGTTAGTAGATAGAAAAAAAAAATTTGGATAGATGGCTGGATATACTAACTGATATAGCGGTCCACTGAACAAATGGATTTGAATCTTCGCGGGGGTGGTGCTGGGGGGGTTTGCTGTGGGCTGTGAGTTTCTCTCTCTTTACTGTTTACATTACTGTGGTGTCTCCTTTTCATGCTACGTTTGAAAAAGAGAGAGCGAGAGAGCGAGAGAGAGAGAGAGAGAGAGATGCTAATTACATGACTAGCTGCGCCGGTCTGGTCTGCTTCGAGTGCTGTTGTTAGCCGGCTTATCAACCATGTATAAGAGATCATTAAGACGAAAGATCCAGAACTAGAATCGCAGGTATGGAGTTGGTTATGTTAATTCATACTACCGTATTTGCTGCTAGTTTGATGTTATATCTATCTACCTGTTGACTGTCACTACTGCATATGACTACCTGCTGAGGTAGTGCTTTTTGTTTGGGGGGCTTGTTGGTTGCTTTTTTTTACTACGACTGGATATATGATATGCTGTCTTTTCTTACGACTTTCTGTTGTCTAGTAATATAATCCCTATCTGTTGGTATAGAGCTATCTGCTGAACACAACCCATCGACGTCAGTGGCTATATGTGGCGCTATATGCTTGATTGATCTACATCCGCATGACACTATCATGCTCTCCACCTACAAGTAGATCTGTGCATACACCCATCAGTACTCTGTACACTGCCTACGTAGTAAGTCTGTTACGCATATCTCCTAGCAGCTTTTCAAAGGCAGTGATTCGCTGTACAATTCTGACTAGCGTTATAGAAAAATAAGGAAAAACACAATCAAAGTCAAGCGCCAGTGCAGTCAAGTCCAGTTAAGCAACCCTCATCCGCACTGTGACACCCTCCCCCGGCGCACTCGTCAAATTCAACGCATAGCTAATCTCCCTCTCCGGGAACACATCCTCAACCGCCCCAAACCGCTGCAAGAGCCTCACAAGCACATACCCAGCCTCGGTGAGCGCAAACTGCTGGCCGATGCAGATGCGCGGACCCCCATTAAACGGCAGATACTCCCACCCCACGCGGTGACTGCTGCTGCGATCTAACCAGCGCTCAGGGCGAAAGACGTCCGCGTCGTCGCCCCACAGGTCCACACGACGGTGCATCGTAAACACGCTGTACAGGACTTGCTGGCCGGCGCGGATGTAGACGGGGCGGGAGCCGTCTGGCCCGCCGCCGCGCGGGATGGTCGTGTCGCGGACGGCTGTGCGGCGGTTGTTGGGGACGAGGGGGTAGAGGCGGAGGACTTCGTTGAGGACGGCTTGTAGGTAGTGGCAGTCTTTGAGGGAGGTGAAGGTGATGCGGGTGGGGGTTTTGTTTGGGGTGTCGGGGCCGAAGGCCGCGAGGATGGCGGTACGGAGCTTGGTGCAGACGTCGCGGTGGCGGGCGAGGAGGAGGATGCTCCAGCTGAGGAGCGAGGCGGTGGTGTCTCGGCCGGCGAGGAGGACGTTGAGGAGTTGCGAGCGGAGCTCGATGGGGTCTTGCGTTGCGGCGGCTAGTTGCTGGAGGAAGAGACCGTGCTGCTTGGGTGGGGTTGGCGAGCCGGGTTTGCGAGACTGCTGCTGCTGCTGCTGCTGGTCCAGCGCGACGCGGACGAAGCGATCGACGTAGGCGTGGACTTGGGCGTTGACGTGTCGGCTTTCCTTGGTGTTGGCGAGCCAGTGGAGCTTGTCGAGGCGCGCGCGCTGACCCGCGATCTGCTGGCCGCGGTCGAAGTTGGCGGAGAAGGAGTCCGGCTGGTCGGTGTCGAGCGCGGCGGATTGGCTGTTGACGCTCTCGCCGAAGAGAAATTCGGTGGCGGAGTCGATGGTCAGGCGGAAGAAGAGGGTTTGGATGTCGATGGGGGATGTCCAGCCCGTGGCGGGATCGACAGGCATGGCGCGGAAAGCATGTTGCACATGACGCTCTTCCAGGTCCAGGTCGCTGATCTGGTCGCGGGTGAACTGGGGGCGGAGGAGGGCGCGCGAGCGGGACCAGTGTTCGCCGTCGGTAGTGAACTTGATATTGGTTAGTTTCTGGTGGTGTGTACCAGGAAAGGAAACGTACAATTCCATTGCCGAGAAGAGGATGTAAGGACTTCCGGCGCGAGCTTCCCAGCTCAAAGTCTTTAAATTGGGTGGCTAGCAGTGCCTGTACGTTTTTTGGGTCGCAGGTGATGATCACGTCGCGGAGGGCCTGTCGAGTGATGTAGGTGCCGACGCAGCGATTCTCGCGAGTTTCCATGAACGAGAAACGGTCAACGAACAGAGGAGGGACCCTGCGTGATTTATCTGCCGCGAGGATTTCTTTGAGAGTGTTCCAGCCTAGGAGATCGCTGGGATAGGCCGGCAAGGGGGCACAACCCTTATTGACAGCAGTGCGGGCATGCTTGAAGACGACGTAGATACCGTAGAGGAGACGAAGGAGGAGGGCGATGCCGATGAGGGGAATGAGAGACCACATTGTGTTCTCGCAGGTGAGTGGAGGAAGAGAAGAATGCTGATGATGAGATGATGAAGAAGGGGAAAGGCTTCTGTTCTTTGTTGTTTCTACGTGGTGACACGACGGGTCTATCCGGATGCAGTGGACGTGTCTTTGTTCATGAACAGAATAAGTTAACAGGGCCAAACTGTTTCAATGTGATTTGATATTGGTATCTCTGATCCAGAAGTATACAAATTTCAATCAGTCCCATTATCAATTAGCAAACATGATAATCCTAGAAGTCAGTATGACACGGTACGACCGCCCATCTACTAAAGCTGGACGAAGCAACATCTTGATGCACGTCGAGTAGAGCCTCACAAAACATCCCAATCTTCGTACAACCAACCCGCATTTGATACACGACGTCACCCTATATCCAGAAGAACCGGATTCTGTCTTCTCGTTTGTCTTGGGGGTCAAATCCCCGTTGATGTGTATATCTCGACCACGCAGTCGGCTCGTTGACAATCCAGCGACAGGTTGAGTCAGCTTAGAAGTGTAATTTCCAATATCCATGCACTCCACAGGACGGCGTCCTTCAAGACGCATGGAAAGACCCACAGTCAAGGAATCGAATCAATTGACACATATTATGGGCTGACCTGGTTTGGCGGAAGTTGATTGGCGGTGTGACTGAACCCACTTGCTAGAGGGCGAGACTGGTCGGCGAACATGATCTGTGAATTACGGAGTATGTACTTCGTACTGAGGACTCCGTAGATGAGGAAAGGAAAGTGGGAGATTGACAAGATTGAAAAAGTGAAGAAATTATAGACATCAGGTGACATCGCAGTCACCGCCCTTTTCCCCAGGCAGGAATGTCTTCTTCAGTTCAAAATCTCCTGATTTTGCAATCATTTCGGTCAATGATATTGAAACCCACCAAAACCCCGCTCTCATTTTAAGATATCTCGACTTGTTGCATGTCGTGAAGGGCAAGGTATCACGATGACCACGGGGGGTACCAAGCCTGACATTATTCTACGAAAATATCAACGAAGTGAAGCTGTTTGAGTCCAACTCGCAGACTTGATCTCATACGAAATATCGCCAGGAGAGGATGCGAACTTGAATTCTCATGCAACACATCGATGGGCCAATTCCTGCATCCTACCGAGTGATTGTTCACCAGATAGATTACAGAATAATCTGTCCGAGGACGCAAATTTACGCTTAGGATCATGCGACGATCCATGAGATCCAACTGCAGAACATAAGAGAACCCTAGAACCCTAGAACCCTTTAGAACGTCGGTTCAATCAGTTCAATTCAACCTTGCGGAGAGTAAATCCCACACGAAATGAGACGACCAAGTCAATTATTAAACGGTCGGCTAGTCCCACAAACAGGCGAGATTGAGCCTGGAGCCCGGCTTTACGTTCCAACCAAGGAAGTACTCTGGATGGATGTGCCGAGTGGGGCCGTTTTTCCAATTTTACCATTTGATGATGAATGGGGAAAATCAGGATAGGGGCAGGCAGATGGTTGGCAGCCGACCTGTCCGAACCGTTGAGAAAACGGTCGCAAAGCATAATAATCCTGTCAAACGATCAATCCCGACGACGATCTGCGCCAGAAACAGGAACCCCCGACCGTTAGTTTACTCCATCCTCGGAACTGCCAAAAAGGACGATTGTCACCACGATTAGGAGGACATACGGAGTACAAAAACGACATCTGCCCGACTGCCATAATCCAAGAGTATCAACTATCTTCCAGTGTCCTTGCAGAAGACTTACTACGACGTCCAACATGGCAGCCACCCAAACCATCCGCGTCCCCCATCTGGGCGGCATCGACGCCGGCTACGCCCTCTCCAACGGCCAATATGACCCCTCCAAGCCGACGTGCGTGCTCATCAACTCCATGTGCATGACCACCGCGCTCTACCGCCCGCAGTTTGAGAGCGCCGAGCTCGCCGCCGCCGTCAACCTGCTGGCCATCGAGCCGCTGGGCCACGGTGCCACCAGCTGTGCCACCGAGCACTTCACCTACTGGGACTCGGCCATCATGGCCCTGCAGGTCCTCGACGCGCTGAAGATTCAGAAGGCGTTTGTGCTGGGAACCAGCCAAGGCGGTTGGGTTGTGATGCGGATGGCCCTGTTGGCGCCCGAGCGGGTATTTACTTCTCGTCCTCATCTGACACCTTCCATTCTCTATACTGACACATTCTAGATCCAAGGTGTGATTCCCCTGGGTACGTCTATGGACAGCGAGTCGCCCGACTCCCGCAGCAAGGGATGCTGGGACCCCGCGCCGCTGCTGGCGCCCTTCCACGACAAGTGGTCTTCTGCGACGGCAACGCCCGACTTCGTCATCGACGACGTGTGGTGCGGCATGGTGGGCGGCATCGGCTTCGGAGCCAACTCGCCGGCCGAGACGGGCGAGTTCTGGACCAAGACGCTGAAGGAAGTGTACCGCGGGGATGAGGGTCGCAAGAAGGTGCGCATGGCCGTGACCTGTCTGCTGGAGCGCGACGGGCTGCTGATGCGGCTGCGCGATGTCAAGTGCCCGGTGTACTGGCTGCAGGGAAGCGAGGACACGCCGTTTGGCACGACGGTGCCGGTGGAGCAGATTCGGTTGCTGAGCGGGTCGGTGGAGGCGTCGTTGCGGATGGTCGAGGGAGGCGCTCATTATCTGAACGCGACCAACCCCGCCGAGGTCAACCAGGCCGTGTTGGAGATGGTCCAGAAATATGCCTAATTTGTATATACCACTATAACTACACTTTATTTATCTATTAATATCTATCGAGTTGCGGGCAATCCATGGTCCATTGACGGGAGAGATTTTATTCATCTCGTCTAATCCGTACTCTGGCCGGCAAGTCATCCAAATAATGGCGTGGTTGAGGGGATAGTGGGTCATTAACTTCAACCACGCGATTTAGTTCCTCTTTCTAGGCTCTTTCGGATGGATTGGCAGCCACTCATTCCATGGTTCGTCCTCCCCCCGGTTCATACGACGTAGTATCATTTCCTGAAGAAAGACATGCAGATCGTCCCCCCTACCAACGGGATTCGGATAGTGGAAACAGACAGGCGGGATTTGGGCCATTATTTCCGTCAACACATGGCAAGTTGGCGGATCCAACAGGGCCACCATGATTGGCCTCATCGTAACCATTCGCATTTAACTCGGCCTTGCGGCAGATGAGGGTGGGGAGAGGAGACGGAATCCACGCGAGGCTAAAAGGTTCAACGGTCGTTGAAAAATCTGGATAGACCGTTTTAAATTCTGGGCCCCCTGACTCCTGTCACAATGGTGGGGTTTTCTTTTTATATTACCTACTATATTGGCTGATTTTTTTTTTTCCATTATTTTGTGTCGGTTTTTCCGATTTATAGATCCCACTGCCCCGGGTTGATTCCTGACACCTGCTCGAGGCGACGTGATATGAGAGTATGACATGCAATGGGAAATGACGACAGCCTCCAAAACTGGGCATCAGCCGTCACCATCTCGGTGACAGTGCTGGCCTTTGTGTCCGTCTGTCTGCGGTTGATCTCGCGATGGGAGCGCAAGCAAAAGCTATGGTGGGATGACTGGATGATTATCTGGTCGATGGTGCGTTCATCTCCGTCTCTCCCTCAAAGTGACATCGAGCCAGCATATCTAATCAAGAATGACAGGCCTGGAACTTGGTCGTCGTAGGCTTCATCTTCGCCATGATCCACAACGGAATGGGTCTACACGCCAACACAATCGACCCCAACAACGTCGTCCTGATCGCCAAGTTCCTTGTCGTCGCAGAGATCCTCTACGTCTTCAACCTCGTCTGGACCAAGCTCAGCATCCTCTTCATGTACTACCGCATCTTCCACTTCCCCTACTTCAAGCGCTGGGCCTACGGCATCGCCACCTTCATCATCTGCTGGGTAATCACCATCACCTTTCTCTTCATTTTCATCTGCGTCCCCGTCGAGAAACTCTGGTACCCGCAGCTGCCCGGCCGCTGCATCAACCAGGTCGCCACGTGGATCGCCAACGCGACCTCCACCATCGCCACCGACCTGGTCATCCTGTTCCTGCCGATGCCTCAGATCTGGAAACTGCAGCTCCGGACGTCCGAGAAAGTCGGCCTGACCATCGCATTTGGTCTTGGATTCTTGTACGTCCTTTCCCAGCCCTTCCCACCACAAATCAAAAAACAACAACCCCACTGACACTAATCCCAGCGTGGTCTTCGCCTCCGCCTACCGCCTCACCGTCCTCTTCTCCTACACAGCCCTCGACTCCTCCTACACGCTCGCCCCAACCGTCGCCTGGACCGCCATCGAAATGTCCGCCGGCATCGTCTCCGCCTGCCTGCCGACGATGCGGCCCGCTCTCATAGCCGGCGCCCGCCTCCTCGGCATCCAGCACGCGATGCCGGCCCTGCTGCGCAGTCGCACCGACGCCCTCTCCAAGGGCCAATCAAGCGGGACGCGGCCGCACGACCTGTCGATGAAAGACGGCAGCCGCAGCGGCACGGGCGGCACGCGCCGCCATTCGTTCTACTGTCTGCCGGACGACAACGACTCGCAGGGCGAAGGGGGCCACGAGTCCGGGGATCTCCGGCCGGGGTATGACTGCGGGAAGATGACGACCGATGTGCGGGTGAGTCGCGCGAGTAGTCGGCAGGATATGCGGAGTGAGAGTTATGGGGATGATGAGGTGCCGTTGAGGGGTATTCGGGTGCAGAAGAATTTTGTGCAGATTAATGGGGGGAGATAGGTGGTAGATTTTATGGATTATTAAGGGGTTAGTGTTGCATATTAATTAGGGGGTGATGTTTCCAGTTTATGAGAATCATAATGTCCAATGGTCAAAAGTATGTATAAGTGATGTAAATGATATCCTCCGTGCTATACAAACGGCGCTACCACAGCGCTACCGAAACAAGCCAACTCGATCAGGCAGATCATCACCAGCTAATGCAGCGCTTGCATCGACGAACCCCTGATTAGCAGCTACTACGTAGTGCCACGCGACTTCAATCCAGCGTTCCCACAAGATGCCCGATCGAGGTCGTTAGTCCCTCAACTAGTACAAATAGTTATGACTATGATGACACGAGGTTCACCGATCTTATCTGATTGCATCAGGTCGATCCATCCATACTCCGACTTGTCCGAAGGATGATCCGCGTCATTATAGACAGGCGGTATATCGGTACTCCATCCTGCGCAGTCCTGAAGCGTTACCTCGACGATATTGTTGCCTACAAACAGCCAATGAGCCGTTACATTTGCGACCGGCTAGCAAGCCTATTCGTGTCCTTCTCATCGATACGCGATAGGGGGTTGATTCGAAATGACAGATGTGTATTCTTATAGCTCTGTACCCACCTGAACGTATAGCATATCATGCTACCAGACAAGACGACCAAACACGACATGTCTCTGCCTGGGCTCATCCATGTTGCTGCATTAATTGTGCAACTCTATGCAAACACGAGTCAGCATACTTGCATTATGCATGTGACTATATTAATCCGTTTCGAGACGTGCACAAGGTGCGATTAAGAATTGGTGAACCCAAACCAAATCTGCTCTTTCAAGTAGTATGCAACATTGGATCATGCGCAGTGGCTCTCATTTGTCCGCCTTCTAACCACAATTTTCAGGATAGATGATAAATATATATAAGAACTGTTGGTAGTCAAGTATACCACACTGCAATCAACTAGATATAACCGACGCCGTAAACGCCCCCACCACATCACATTCCCGGAATCCCGGCACGCGACCAAGAATGACCATCCCGCGGAGAAGTCCTACCAGCATGATTAGCAGACCAAACGAGTCCAATCTACCCCGTCAAGAAACTCACTCTGAAAGAACGACTCCAAATCCAGCCGTGACGGAGCAATGCTCTCCCCCAACGACTCCACAAGCGACATCTGCAGCTGATAGTCCGCACCGTCCCCCCCTCCAGGGGAAGCCGAATCCGACTCCCTCACAACCGGAAACAACGAACCATCAACCTGGACGCCCCGCTCGCGCAAGAACCCCTCCACATCGCGACAGTCGAACCACCGCCCGTCGAGCCCGCAGGCCTCGAGCCGCCGCTGTCGACCGTCTACGCCCACGCTCAGGATACGCCGCGGGAGGCGCATCTTGGGCGGGTAGATGGGGTTGCCGGCGGTGTCGCGTGCGGGGTAGTGCGTGCCGGCGCCGCCGATGCAGTAGAACGGCAGGGTGGGAACTTCGAGCGGGTTGTCGGTGTCGGCGCTGACTAGCCGGAGGAAGTAGGGGTACATCTTGGAGCGGTTGCGGAGGCATGGGACGAGGCGGAAGACGCGGTAGATTTCTACGGGGGGCGAGTGCGTGTTGGTGAAGAGGCGGAAGGCGTATTCGAGGCTGTAGCGCTGGAGTTGGCGGGAGAGGGAGCACTCGCGAAAGGCATGCGTGTGGTTGCTTGTGCTGGGCGAGGGGGTGATGGTGGGTGATGGTTGTCGAAGAAATGTAGTGGGCGTTTCTATTGTGGTGGTGGAGGGGGAGCTGTCGTTGTGGTAGCCAAAGGGGGTGTCGGGAGCGTTGGGTTCGTCTATTCGGGTGGCGTCGACTTTGTCTGTTGCCGACTGGGATGTGGTCCTCGTTTGATTGCTATGACAATGAACTATATCAAAGACCTTATCGAAGTCTGTGACTAGTGGGTGACTGTCCTGCAGCTCGGACACCAGCGCGGCTCGATAGTCTGATAGCAACTCGTCAATTCTCTGCAGTTTCGTTTCCAAGAGTACGACTCGCTGTTGCGTTTCCTGTAAACTAGCCGCCTTTTTCAAGCGGTATGTTTTCTGCGCGCGTCGGATCTGACTTCGTCGTTCCTGGGTCCATTAGATCCTGTCTCCATTGCGATACAGACGAGACCTACTTCCGATAAGACGGTGGCGGTGTCTGGGCCAGACCGCGGACGACCGCTGCTCCTGGGCCGGCGGCCCTGGGCAGATGGGATCATTGGCATCGTTGACTGTGTTGATGTGCAAACCGTCGTGGTTGTACGGTCGATGTCTGAGTTCTGGACCGAGGAATGAATATGATCGGCTGGTGGCGTCCGGTCTGGGTTCTCCGGGGCTGGCGCATTTTGATCGGCTAGGGCGAATTGTCGCGCGGCGAGAAGCTCCCGGAGCGGTGGGGTGGGGTCCACCATGCTTGAGATTTAATACTGTTGATCAATGTCGAGTGGCATAGGGAGATATGATGGGGTGAAAATGTCAAAATTGGTAAATCCGAGGCGAGGCGAGATGGTTCTATCCGATAATGTAATCTGCAATTCCTCGGCTGTGGAGATGACCCACTTATCAGATCGATAACAACCTTATTGTCAGTCATTATAGAGAAAATGGTAACCACCTTTTGCTATACAGACCCTTATTCTCAACTTTTATGGATGGAAGTTATTGTTGGAAAAACAGTATGATAGAGGCAAGTTGTAGAAGATTTTATAATCATCAAAATTCTCATTCTATGATCTTAGTATACTCTATACACACAGTACTACCAGCGATAGACCATCACCTCCACAAAAAATCCGTATACCTCCCCAACGCAACATCCACCTCCTCAAACGCCTCATGCACCGCATCCCACCCTCTCTTCAACTGCGCCGCCCCCACATCTCTCTTCCTCCTCTTTTCAATCACGCCCCACAACTCCTCTCCCCGTCCAGGCAACAGCCCGCACTGAAGGAGAATCGCCTCCGGCGCCACCGTCTTCCGCCCCTGCTTAAAGACATATCTCGACACAGAAGACGCAAACACCTTCTTCTTCTGTCCTCCCTCATCCTTCTTCCTCCCCAAATCCCCCACCACCACGGACTTATCTCCCCCCTGAAGCACACACGCCCGAGGCCCACCCTTACCCCTCTCCACAAAATGCGACACCAAATACAACCACTTCTCATCCCACGCCATCACGCGCGTCCACACCTCATACCCCTGGTACGGCTTGATCTCCCTCCGAAAGACACACTGCACACCGCTGAGGATCATCGCCGCCGTGTGGTTCGCCTCTGACGGCCGGAACGACAGACATCGGCTGAAGAGGACGAGGCTGAGGCTGCCACGCGAGATGTCCAGGTCGGTGAAGTACGTCGAGTTGGACTTGTGTAGGTTGTAGTCGCATTCTGTGGCGGGGGAGCGCGTGCGGTGGATTGCTGGGAGGAAGAGGTGGGTTGGATGGAGGGGGAGATTGGTGGTGGGGTGGAGGAAGAGTCGGGTTATGAGAGTGCGGAGGAAGCGGATCTATTTTTCTTTTTTAGTATTTATAGCTTTCTTGTCTTGTTGAGGAGGCAAAAGAGAGGAGGGGATTGAATAATTCTGGAGATACTGACGTGCCACACAAAGGGGAGATTCTTGTATGCGAGGACCAGCACACATAGTATAATTGGGAGCCAGCTGTCTCCGAGCATCATGTTGGCTTTCGATATGGAAACTGCAATAACTTGCAATGGATCAAGAATGGAACTCTCGATAGTTCTGTCAATGCATTATATAGACCATGGCTGGTTTGTTGGGGAGTGGATCTCAACGGGTTAGGGCTGAAATTATCATAATTATCAACCTAGTTGAGATCTACCATGATATTTAGAGATAATCTACGTAAAATAATGAATAACCATCAAGATGATTATCTGTATGTACAGACCCTTCACAATACTTCACTCAAGTACACACACTAGTCTAACTTATACTGTGTTGGTCTGATTAAGGCTAATGATGGGTCGCCATATCTTGGGCTACGATTTAGTATGATTATCATATCACATAGCTGGAATCTTCAGAATGTGCTGATAGTGTACCGAGTACAAACTGGATGCCAATGCTAGTTTACACTCTTCACAAAGACTCATCAAAGTGTTGACATTATCAGAATGTGACAATCCATCTCCGACATGACGCAGATTACATTATCTCGGCCATCCAAATTCTCAACAACCAAAGTACAAGACTCAAAATACATAAACCACCACCCCACCACTTCAGTCAATATGATCCATTAAGAATCAAAAGTCAGAAACTCATCACTATGCCTAATATCATCCCGTACGCAGTATCCCTCCTCGCCCTATACCTCTACCTCGTCCGAACCCGCCGCTTCAACCGCCGCGATGCCATCCAGTCGCGCTTCAACGAGAAGCATCCCCCCTCCAACATGACCGTCGGCGAAGCCCACCAGATCGTGCGCGAGCTGCGCGAGCTAGAGTTTCCCTATTCCATGCATAACGCGATGAAACTGTCTTTACTAAAGGTACCTTCCTCCACCCCATCAACACCCCACATTATTCCATCCACCAAGCTAACAAACAAATAAAATCAACAAAGACAGCCTCAATCCCAACAATGACCAAACTATTCGTAGCAACGGGCCAACTCAACGCCAAAAACGCGCCCAAACGCGCCGCCGACACCGAGATCGTGCTCAGCGAAGTGCACGACCGCCTACCGGGCTCGGACGCCCACCTAGCCGGCATCGCACGCATGAACTACCTGCACGCGCGGTACCGCAAAGCAGGCAAGATCCTCGACGAAGACATGCTGCACACGCTCGGCAGCGCGGTCGTGGACATCGTGCGCACGGTGGACAGCACCGAGTGGCGGCCGCTGACGCACGTGGAGCGGTGCGCGGTGGGCGTCTTCCACAAGGCGCTCGGCGACGCCATGCAGATTCGCTTTGAGGGGTTCTTGCCGTCTGGTGCGGGAGACGGAGACGGTTGGCGCGACGGGGCGCATTTCGTGGATGAGATTTGTGAGTGGACTATGGGGTATGAGAGGCGGGTTGCGGTGCCGACTGAGTCGACGAGGACGGTGGGCGGGAGATTGGTTGGGTTGGCGACTTGTAATGTGCCTGGGGTGATGAGGGGGGTGGTGGAGAGGGTGGTTGCTTCTAAGTTGGATAGGCATGTTAGGGTTGCGTTGGGGTATGCCTTTTTCTTCTATCTTCCTCTGACTTTATTTTCTGATACTGATGGTCTTTAGTTTGCAAGAACCCGGCCTGATCCTTACTTCAATCCTACGAAGCGTCCTCGCCCTGCGCCACCTCCTCCTGCGATATCTGAGTCTCCCTCGGCCAGACTCCAAACGTGTGCGGGTCCTCAACGAGACCCCCAACCCGAAAACCGGGCTCTGGAACACACAGATCTGGGTCGCACACCCATGGTACCTGCAGCCGACATTCCTGAACCGATGGGGCCTTAAGGCGCTGTTCGTGCGGCTGTTCGGAACGGGAGCCGTGCCCAGCGCACAGAACAAGTATCGCGAGGCCGGGTACAACGTGTGGACTATTGGCCCAACGGCACAGGAGGGACGCGGACAAGATGAGATGGAGGCTATGGTGGCGCAGATGAAGGCGACGGATTACGCAGGGGGGTGTCCTTTTCATGCTTAGCTGGGCTAATTCTATAACCCTAAATTGTTATAACCTTAGATTTTCATAACCGATCGATACAAAGATACAAAGATAAAAGATAAAACTACAACCCCTTCCTCATAAAAGCCTCCCACAAAAACACAACCTCCCCATCCAGCGCCCTCTCCTCAGTAACCGGCTCCTCCTTCCACACCACAAACCCCATCCCCTCATACCACTCCTGCACGCTGAACGCCGGCGGCGCTATCCCAAACTTCGTCTCCCAGATACCTCTCCACTGGGGCCCGTCGTCGTACACATACCGCTTGCTCAGCGCCGTCAGCTCCAGCCACTGCGCGCCCCGCACAGAGGCTTCTTTCTCGATGAGCTGCATTGCTTGGCGGCCGGTGCCGCCGCGGCGGTGGGAGGGGTGGATGAAGAGGGTTTTTATGGAGAATGTTTTGGGGGTGGTTGTGGGGGTGGGTTCTAGGGAGATGTGGCCGCAGAGGGTGGCTGGTTTTGGATCTGTTGTGGATGTGGACGTGGGTTTGGGTGTGTTAGAGGATGAGGATGAGGGCGAGGGCGAGGACGAGGTAGATGACGTGACTATCCAGAAAAGCAATTTCGATCCCTCAATCTGCCGCTGCTTCCATGTAGTTAGAGTAGCGGGGTCGTAGTCCCAGCCGCAGAGACGGCGTTGGTGGGCGAGTTCTGTGGATTGGGATGGGTCGGTGAGGTCGATGGGGGTGAGGTGGCAGTTGGACATCTTCTCAGTCTTCTGTCCTATTGGTGTTCTATGGGATACCTTAGAAGGATGCGTTCATCGAGAAATAAGAGATGTCAAGTCGAGAAATATCATCATTATGCTAGTGCTTACCTTACCCAACACTAAAATAGTTCACAGCAACAACTACCTTGCCCTGTGTATGATACCCACCAACCAACCTATCTAACCCATCAACCCCCTTCTCCTTCTCCTTCTCCTCTTCCCGATAACCCTCACCGACCCGAACCCCGACCCCTAAACACAGCCCTAACAGCCTTCTCCTCCTACCCCAGCCCCTCCGCTTTAAGCGCCTCCACAAGGAATAAATCAAAACCCTAAAGCAACCTAGCTACCCCAACCAACAGCGTCGATCTCTAAACACAATGTCTCAGACATAGCCTCATCCGCATTCATAACATATCAATCCTTAACAACAGTTGCCTCCGCAGAATCCAATACCCCACGACTCCTCTTCCCAGATGACAGCGTGCAGGACCGCGAGCGGAGGAAACCGGTTTCCAGCAGCGTTTCGCACACAAACGCACAGATGTAGGGGGGCAGTCAGTCTGCGTCGAGGTCCGTAAAATCCGGCTTGCGTTCTTCGCCATCTAGCTCCGCCTGTTGCCTGCCGCATGGTGACTGGATAGCGCAGTGCAGCCAGCACAGCTACCTCTAGCACCATTCGCGTGGTGTGCACGCCAGCAACGCACAGCTCGGTAGCTCCGCGTCGTCGTCGTCATCGCTTGTAAGAAACCGCGAGGCAACAGGTTGCCTTCCGCTGCGTGGGTGGATCTCCTGCGCATCGATCTAGCAATCGGGTGTCTGCGGCGCGCGGCAAGAATAGAAAGGGCATGTTAGGGGTGGATGTCTCACTGCGCCATAGTACTGCAGTCGAGTGGGTCCGAATCAAAATAATAACGGAGTAGATGATCAATGCTGTTGAGATTGTTGCCTTGTTGCGTGAGCAAAGACGGTGGGATGTCCTGGACTGGTGAATATGTTTTGAAAGCTCGCCGTGGGTATGTTATTAGATTTGCTGATAGGTGGGTAGACAGGAGCAGGTCGGTAGATAGCAGCAGTACCCAGGTAGTAGACAGACAGGCAGACATGCAAAGAGAGACAGATGACATTGGCTTATACGGGTGAATACTCTCGCGCCAGATGCGTCTACCGTTAAAAACAAAGCAAATCACGCACTGACAAAGCTAAACCTCTAGCCAGAAAGACCTAGTCAATAGATTGAAGAAAAAGAAAAAGCCGATCCAATCTGATCGAGGGATACCTCATCCGGGACCACTGTGAGATCTAATCTTATCAGATAATCAGTAATCCACGATATCGCAGTTTCTACTGAATTATTGCGAAATTGCTATTGACTTCTCTTAACGGGTTTATTAGTTCATTTTTGAGACAGTACATACAGTACGAGAGACATGGGTATAGACAAAGATGGATAATAGTATTACAATACATAATCAATCATAACAAATCATAACTGCTGCACAATTTGATAAGCACGAGAACCTCCTCAGTCTTGAGATACGAGACAGAATATCACGTTGCCTCCAGACCGCATCCTGAACATAAGTACAAGAATGAAAATCATAAAAATAATATGATAAAACTGCCCAACATGATATTACTAAGGGCGAACGAAAAAAACGTAACTTCCACTTGTGTCTGAAAACCAATCGTTATATTCAATACCATCCCAACCTTCGCTTGTTCTATCACTGTCCCAATTTTCGGCGAAAATCAATGAATTTGAATGAATTTGAGAATAGAACATAAGGAGAGAAAAGGAGAAAAGGAGAAGAATGAAAAAGGAAAGTGGGGAGAGGTCGAGGTATATTAGGTGAGAGAGAGTATGAGAGAGAGTACTTGAAAGAGTTGAAGAGATTATGTGAGAGTATGGGAGAGAGTATGTGAGGGAGAAGGAGAGGTAAACATAAATCGCTAAGTCGTGTCATGTATCATGCATTCATCATCACCATGCCAGGGTTCATGACCTGATCAGGGGCCGGTGTCTCGATCGGGGTCGTCTGGCTAACAGTGAGTGGATTCTCAGCGAGGGTCTCCACCAGTGATTCTGGTCGACCCTCGACCGTGAACAGCACTTTCAGGATGACACGCTGCCGGTAACCACCTGGCCCCGCAACCTTCTCATGCCGGGTGTGCGAAATAATCGTTCGCACTAAGGACCGAAGACGTTGATCAGTCGAGGCATCCTGGATCACGTCCAGACCGTCAATCATGCACACCATCAGCGGGGGCGCGTAGAAGAGCAGCACGTCGATTAGGGAGAGCACCTCGTTCCAGCTCGTGAGCTTGCCGTTCAGTGGCACGAAGCGCTCGCTCTCCAGATCGCACGCGGCGTGGCTCTCCAACACCGGTGGTAGGAAGTCGATCAGCTGTCGGATGAGACTGTAGGCCAGGGCGATCAGCCCCTGTTCGAACAGGGTCATGCCGTCCCGTGGGGCGGTGGGCAGGGTGCAGAAGTGGGAGATGACGGGGATCTGGGCCTCCCGGGCGGACGCGGCATAGCATGCGGAGATGCCGGCCACGGGGCGCAACAACCCCATCGACGGGAAACCACACACGGCCAGCACCTGCGAGTGCACCGTGTTCGCCCAGTGATTCAGCGGCTCCACGAGGCTGGCATCGGCCGCCACGGGGATGGTGAGACCCAACCCGGCCACCTGGTCGTCGCTGTCGAAGAAGTCCTGGAGGTGCGCCGAGGCAATCTGCAGGCCCACACGCGTACACTTGTGTTTGGACCCCTTTGACCAGCTGAACCTCGAACTATCTTGGGAGGGCGAAGCTGTTAGTCCGGACTGCTCTGGCGCCAGGAGACCAGCCGGCATACCTATGTCCTGTGTGGCGGCTGTGGTCAAACACGTGACTCCGCCGCTCGAGGGGCTCTTTTGTCTCAGGAGCCGGCTTGCTGAGCCCCTCATCAGTTTGAGGAGCACCTCCGTCTCCGTGGTCATCGTCAGGTTGTCCGCCAGGTGCTGTTGGATCTCCCATATCTGCTGGCTGACGATGGCCAACTCCGCAGCGAATTTGCGCTCCGGTTTCTGCAGTCCGATTTGACTCAGCCGCGTTTCTTCCCAGAAAGCCAGATCCATATCAGCGCGGCGTTGGGCCTCGGAGCCATAGTCGTCGATATCCATGGCGTCTCGAACGATCAATCTGACGGAACTCTGGATATAGGTGACGAGGGTCTTGAAATTTAGGTAGACGTCCTGGTTGGGGCTCTTCAATAGTCGGCATTTGGACATGCCCACATACCACCGCATCAGCTCGCTGAGGGTGAAGAAGGTCAAGGAATAGAAATAGACGATTGACCACGTGACGTCCTGGTTCCGCAAAGCTTCTTTGGCGGATTTGTTGATTTTGATGAGTATTTTGGTCATGCCTTCCATGACCCTGGGGTAGTCCGCCGACGCCTAGGACGAGTCAGATGTGTGGCTTTCGAAAGAAGGACTCAGGTCTGATCGTTTTTGCCTACCTTGATGATGGACTGGAAGACGCCGTACAGGAGGGACAAGTACAACTCGTGTTTGGGCAGACGCATCAATAGGGGGAAGTGATAGTCAAGGGTCGAGATGAGGCGCTTCAAACGCGACATGGATCGGGTGAAGAGGCTCTCTCGTTTACTGGCTATCCAGGTCGCCTGGATGGCACCTACGAGATGGACCACGTCGCCAGAGTTTTGCAAGCGTTCATGGCAATCGACCTGGTCCGCGGGCGGCAGATGTTTCTGGAACACCGTCCAGTACTGCGACAGCTCATGATATTCGACCTCGAGGGTCGCAATGACCGGGTGCCTATATACTTGTTAGCATGCTTAGCTATACGAGACTGGCACCGGATGATCGATGGGTCTGCAGAAACACAGCAGCGGAGGCAGGTCGACCATCCGCGGACAAGAAGATCGGCAGCGAGAGTCACACACAGGCGGGGTCAACAAAGAAACAGGCAAGCCCACTAAAACGGTGAAGAAGATAGACATGGGGTGGTCATCTTGGTTACATTTGATACAAAGAGGAGCAGGCTCGGTAGACTCCACATCCACAACAAAAGAAAAATTGGCACAACGTGCCAAAAAAAAAAAAAAAAAATTTTTAGAGAAGAAAAAAGACAATTCCGATAGAACAGATCAATACATACGATGAAAGAAACCTCTTTTCGAGTCGCTTCTTGATGGCGAAGGGATCATCCTCAGCCGGCGAAGAGGCCGCTGGGACGGAAGTTGGTAGGGGGGACATTTAGCAGCCAGAGCGGCAACGGACGGCCGGTGAAGGGCCCGCACGACCAGCACGAAACTCGTTGACGGGATCGATACTCATACCAGGGGCCCAGAATGTGGATAAAGGAGGTCGGTCAATGATCAGCCGGACTCAGAGGCTCAGATGGGACGGAAAGGAAGGAAGAGGATCCCGAGAGGGTCCGTTCGGAGGAGACAGCGGAGATGAGGACCAGATCAATGGCATCTAACTATTCAGATGGATGTCTAGAGATGGAATGGGATCGTCATGGTTCTAGTTGCAACGGGAGATCCCGTGCGGAGACAGTGAAAAGTCGAACCACTCTTGTTTGGGAGAGGAAAGGAAGTGGAATGAAAGTGGAATGGAAGGGAAATGAGAAGGGGAAAGGAACATCACCAAGAGGGAGAGGAGAGTTGATGGAGAGGGGCAAAACCTTAGGAGTGAGAAAAGCGAAAAGACAAGAGAGAGAGGGAGAGAGAAAGGACAGGACAGAAGAAGAGGGAAGAAAAAGTCAATAATAATCAGAAAAATTAAAAGAGAAAAAATGAATTAAAGTAAAATACAGCCAAAGTACCCCCAAGGTACGATCATCTACGAAAAACCTCAGGTCATGAATGTACTATTGTGTTCTGCAATGGTTTACTGGAACATTTGATTCTTTCCAGTCTTCCCACCAAAGTTACCATGGATTGATCCTATGAGAAGGGGATGAGCTGATATTGTCTGTCTATCCTGTCTATCCTGCACCATCTTCCACAGGGAAGAGTCTCTTATTGAATTATTTCTTTATTAAAAGACCAAAAAACATTAGATACGGAGTACATAAATAGATGGATACCGGATAGGAATAGTTAATGAATCATGCTCATGACCAGGATGTTCAGGAAGAAAGTGACAGGTGAGTTGCTCTCTTATCCTCTTGTCCTCTTATCCGGTATGAATAAGAAGAGAATCAACAAAAAATAATATTAATGTCGAGTTCGATGGGAGCCTCGGCCTGGTCTGTCTGGCCAACTGACTTCCTCTTCTCCAATGAGATCCGACCTTTCCAGCCCGCCATGGCCGGTGGACGTTCGAGGCCCTCGAATGGAAACGGAGAAATGCAGCTGGATAACTCTTCCACCTGGGCTGGACCTATCGATGCCCCTCTTTCTTTCTCTCTTCTCTTTTTCCCTCTTCTATTTCCCTTTTTTTTCTTTTTTTTCCCTCCTCCTTCTGGTTTCCCCCCCGCCCTTCTATCATTGATTTTTTATTTTTTATTTTATTTTAGAGTTCAGGACTGATTGTATAGAATAACAGTTCTCCATTATAGCTCTAAAATTATCGTCAAACCTGACAATCTCCCACCTTTCCCCCTCTACTCTTACGCTACTCCTCTACTCCCACCCTATCCTATGTTGGATGCTGACGATCCGATGGTCGGAGCTCTCCCATATCGGGCAATCATAATACTCCTAGTATACCTCACAGGCTTCATGGTTTCATCGTCGCTTCCAAGGAACAAAATCACAAAATCTTCTAGGATCCAACTCCTGTCTTCTTGATCATGACGGTCTGACAACAGACAGTCCACATTTCACCTCTCTGCTCCCTTGCGGCATGTCTGGCTGACAATGTCATCTGTCAGTCATTTGTTGTGGACAAGGTAAGTCGATTGAGATGGCAAAGAGAACGAGGAAAGAGGAGATGGAGCCAGTCCTCGCACGGATGTCCCGCTGTCCGTGTTGGGTTGAGCCTACTAGTCCCTCGTAACAACTGCAGTTGATCTTTTTCATCCATCCGAAAGTACTTGGGTACCTTACATCCCGTCTTTTGTATATATTTCCCTTGTTCTTTTGTTGAATTTAATCAATTCTATATTGTTATAATCTAGGTGATTTCACTTTTTCAAAAAGAAAAGTGTCATGTGCTAAAATAGTCTCCTTCCCTCTTCACCTCTGCTAGCCCGAAGAGGGACACTAAAACCGAAGCCAAAGTACGTTGACAAGTGTACTATCGGTACGTAGACAGGGGTTCCGTCAGTATAACGAAGTACTAGCAGGAAGGAGCATGGATGGAAAAGTCCTCCCACCTTAAAACCCTGCACCAACCACCCAACCAGAATGATCGTGTCGCTTCATCCTGACCACTTTCTCTCTCACAGCGGCAAGACGGTGAACATCACCGTCCGACGGCCGAACAACGGTCATCGTGGACACAGCATCATCATCGAGCACAACCACATCGACTGAAACCAACATCGATCCCGCCACAGACCAACACTATTGTTCCAAAAGGGAGTCATCATGAAAGGTCTCGACTCTCACCGATGGTCCAGTAATCGACTATGGAGGGAAGACCGCTGGGCAGTGCTCCATCCAGCCTGTCCGGTGACGGTGTCGTGATGCTCCGGGCTAAACCCACCACCCTATCTCTCTCCCCTGCTTCACTCAGCCTTTACTGCCGTCAGACCACGGGATCAAGGCGGTCGACCATGTTGCATGCTGCATCCAACCTTTTCATCCATTATGATATAATTCTCAGTCATATACCTACATTCCTGCCCATTCGCCCGATTCTGTCAGGCTCCCCCTCGCTCGCGTGGTAGAAGGTTGAACCCGAATCGTTTGGGCTGGGTTCTGACAGACAAGGCACCCGTCCCGACAAGCTTACACAGGACACACCCATATCAGCGGGAATAAGAAAACATACGATCAGATGGCGCACCTGCTTCGTCCCCACCCCCCTCTCTCTCTCCCCCCACACCTCCCTCTACCCTCCCCATCGAACCCCCCCCCCACCTCTTCCATTACGCACCCAACAGACATCCATCCTCGGATCCACGGCACACACGTTGCACAGGGTTCTTAGCGATGCTGCACGGCAGATTGGACCCTTCCAGCTATCTGTACCGGGCTGGGGTGTTCCCGTAAAGGGCGGTCCCCCAATTGATGAACTAGTTGGGCCCAGTGACAGGTCGCCGTGCGGCGCAGTCCTGCATGTCTTCTGTCTTGATGTTTCACTTTTGGATCACTTTTTCTTCTCTTCCCTCCCTTCCATTCCGGTGGTGTGACAGGTGTCTGGGTGGCTTGCGATGCAGTCAAGGCACCGCACTGCGCCATGGTGCGTACATATGCCCAAAGAGTCTCAGTCAATCCGGACATCGGTAGCCGAGATCTAGGCAGGCTTCAAGTGGCCCGTCGTCGGAGATAAGGTTTGGTTCAGGTGCGGCGGCCGGGTATCGACATCCCGCTGATGGATCTGGTTGTGTTACTTCACTGATGGTCAGCGTCCGTCTCATGCCACGACCACGTTGCCCTTCTCCTTAACCCATTCTCCTTTTCTTCTCCCCGAGGACAGCGGAGATTCCCCCCCCCCCCCCCCCCCCCCCCCCCCCCCCCCCCCCCCCCCCTCTCCATTCATACAGAAACGGAAAAGGAGGGGATGTCCCGAGGCTCATGATTCTTTACACAATTGGCAACACAACGCAATTCAAACCAGTTTGTTTGATCCATCTCCGCCCGCATTGCATGCTCACATTGCCCCTGCATATCATGTACAGCCCTATACTGCACCAGACGCATCACAAACGACCTATCTCCCACGTCAGCGACTATCGCCAACCCGACCGAAACTTGGCGGGGGTGTCATCCAGCTAGCCAGTCAGCCAACCAGCCAGCCAGCCAGCCACCAATCCCATCGGGGACCCCGTGGATGGAGAGCAGCAGGTTGTCAATCTGTCTCTGGTGCAGTGGGCCTGCACGCATCGCATCTGTGTGGGGGATAATCCCAGGTATGATCATGGTGGCTGCGACAGCGGCACAGCCAACGGTCTAGACCGTCTGTTGTATTTGCTTTTTTGAGTTGTTTTCATTCGTTCTTTTCGCTTTTATCTTCTATTGAATCTAGAATTAAGTGGCGGTGGGCTGCGATGGGGCTGCCTACAGATACGGTCTGCGGGCGTTCTTCTATCTCCCCCTCTTGAGGTACTGATAGGTGTGGAATGAGGCTGGCTAGCCCCAGACCTAGTCAACATTCATTCGCTTTCATTCCGACTTGGAGAAGCATTGAGCTAAGCCGTTCTAGCTAGCCCGCGACTATGAGGCGACAGCAGTTCGACTGCACGAGACATAACTAATTTCGAGCCCGGGTGAGAGGCGGGGGAAGACTGATGAATCAATATAAATGTAGTAGACCAGTTCGTAGTTCGTCTGGTTGTATCAGGTAGGTAGGTTAGTAAGTAGTTGACAGGCACACCCCGCTGAGAAATCCACACAATGGCTAGCTTTGCAATGATCGTCATTCTTTTGGGGTATATATACAGAGTACATACATAACACATTGATTGACATGAATTACCTAGCTAAAGCTAGCAGATAGCTAGTCAGTAGCCTTGTGTAGCTACCTACCCACCTACCAACCTACCTAAAGAGGTAAGTACAGAGCCATCGTGACTGAATATCTGACAGTGTGATTAGACCGTGTGATTGTGACGATCTCCTGACTTATTGCCTGCCTCAAACAGCACCTAGTTCCTATTCCTACTCCGAATTCCTACCTACAAGGCTAGTACCTGAGCTGTGTGTGAGCCAACATACACTTCAATCAATCAATACTCAACAGCCAATTAAACAAATCAAATAAAAATAGCAAAAACGATAAAAAAAAATAAAAATAAAAAAAGAAAGAAACAGTGCACCCCTCTTCACGTCAAAACCAACTTACAATCCTGGTTGTTCTCTACACGATGCTATGTAGTCTGGTATATAATCATCCTACATAGTGCAGATAATCTACTATATCTGTTCTACCTCCCAAAAGCCACTAACGTTAGACGGTCTTGGTTCGGTCGGGAATTTATCTAACTACGTACCTACAAACCTAGCTATCCTATCAGATGAGGTCAGAGTTCTTTCTTGGGTCGACTAATGCGGAAGGTTGGTCGATGATGGAGGGATGGATGGTGGGTGGGTGGGCTGGGATTTGATCCTGGCTCTCTGTGGCCGTACTTGGCTTTAACTTGCCTATTTATCTATGACATAGTGTGTATGGGTTAGAGGTATTTAGGTAGGTAGGTAGGTAGGTAGATATTAACCGATGTAATTGCATGGGTTTTTCTCTTCGGTTTTAGTGCTTGTTCTGTAGTCTGCTGTGGAATGATGTATATCATATCTATGTATCATATTAATGTACTACAAGTAGATATGTAGAACTTAATCTAGCAGTCACCTAAGATAAAGATATCTTGTGGTCACGATCATGTCCTGAACACTATCAAATCTACTCACAATGCCCCGGCACATCCTCCAACGCAATGACTGCACCAGGAGCAGGAGTTAATTTCCCCCGCCCAGTGAATTACCCGACCGGCCCAATTTCAGAAGGTATGCCAGCTCAGGGAATATCTTCCTCATTGGGTGACCGGGAGGTGTCCGTGTCGGGGCTTGATGATCGTCATGTTGATCGTCGGTGGTGGTGGGTTCTGGTTTGCTGTGAGTGGTCACGGTACTCATGCGAGATGTGACTGTCAATATGGGGTCTTGTCTTGTCTTGTTGTGTGTCTGTCTGTTGCTCGTGATGAGTTGTTGGTGGTGAGTCTGTCTTGTCTTGTGTTTGCTGGGTATGGGATAGATATCAGGGTAGAATAGAATGATGGAAGAGTAAAGAGAGGTGTCACGTGCGAACACGATCGAGGCTCAAATTCCTCGGTCCAAACGCGTCTGCGATCGAGGGTGATTTCCCATTTTCTATCCACTGAGCTCGCTGGGCTGAACTGGGCCAGGCTGAGCTACACTGAGCAACCTCATGAGCACAGAGCACCGTGTGGCTCCTGGAATCCAGAACCGATGAACTCCAATAGTTCGATGTGCTGCTTCTGTCGTATGATGCAATGACGCTGCAAGTTCAGCAGATCCGTGATTCCTGCTCTGATCGGTCGAGCCTGCTCTGAGATGGCTGAGCCATGATTGGTAGGGCCCAGGGGTTGATCATCGCCGGATTGAGTTGATCGAGGAAAGACCTTCCTGTGTCGTACGCAGCCGAGGATGCCATGCCAGGATAAGGATCCCGATCCATTCTTGCCGGTTTGCCCCGCACATTGTTTCGTCGGGCTTGTTACATTTCTGATGGATCGAGGTTGGCTCTGATTGCGTGAAGGAGAGGGAGGCGTAATGTTTCAAAGTAAGAAGGACTGTCGAACACCTATCAGACCTGATTCGTATCCCTGCTAATCGTTCTTGCAATCCGCAGTCAATTTCAATTGATGTCAACTCAGTTTCCCATTCAAACTCCAATTTTAGTTTTGAGTTTTTCATACCATGGAACCAGATTACTTGCAGCAGTGGTTCTTGATCTTCTGACTGATGCTGGCCTTTGTTCCTGTTCGTGTTCTGGGAACCATGTTATCATCAGTTAGTATAGTATCAGCATCATCCCCGCTTTCGCTCCGTGGGAATCTCCTCTCGTCTCCCCCCTCGTCTCCCCTCATCTGACAACGGGGATGCTTGCTTCCCATCTTGATGCAGACATAATCTGATCTCCCGGGTTAACTGATTAGCTGGAGGTCATTTTGAGCAATACCTTGGACGGAGAAACCGAGCAAGACACCCATTAAATACAGGATCCATCACTCCACCTGTCAGCAACTTGGCGGTTATCAACCTCCTCTCTCTCTTTCTCTCTCCACTGCATCCACTGCGGCAGACTAGTGACCTGGTCCCTCCTCCAGACGCTTGGCTTGGCTGGCCTAAATATTATTCTTGGTTGGAGTGGAAACAATTGGGCCCAATTGTTTCCTCTCGCTCTCTCCACCTCGCCCTCTCCACCGGACAAGTCCCGGTCCTGTAACCTGTTCCTTCCCTGCGGTCGCTCTCCGACCTGTCTACACGTCGCGCTCTCTCGCACTCTTCACCGCAGCCGCTGAGTGATCGCCCGTGGCTTGGGGGTCGTGCCCGTCTCACTTTTCTCTTCTACCTGTTTTTTTTCCCTTTCTTTTTCCTTTTTTTGCTTCTTTTTTTTTTCTCTCATTACTTTCCTATTTCGATTTTTCTTTTTTCATTTTTCGGCTTTTCCTGCTTCTTCTTGAGGGAAATCAAGGAAACCGGAAAAAATTGCCGTCGGTGTGGTAGTCCAAGACCGGTGACTAATGATCGACCTTGCACGCCCCGTACCTCGACTACTCCGCTGTATCCGGACTCGTCATCGTGGGGAAATCAATCCCATCCACACTTGGTTCGCTCAATGGGGCTCTGGCAGGGACCCTCTTCTTTTCCTCCTCTCTCTCTCCTCCATCTCTTCCTCCTCACTTGCCTTCTTCCCGCCTCCCTCGCTCAAATTGTAGGTTCCTCGGGCTGGACGGTGGTGCCCTCCAACAAGTCGGCGGATCTGTCGTGGACCGGTAAGGTGAGATACCGTCTCGACAGCGCCCAGATTCACATCCCTCCGGGCACCAGCCTTGCTCCTTTGACCAATTCGCTGGCCCACTCGGACAACCGCACCCTCGAGGTGAGTCGTGATTTACCCGGTCAAACAATACACACGGAACCCCGTGGAGGGGCTGACGGTCCTCTAGTCGTTTCACATCTCGGGCCCTCTCGTGCCAGTGGACGCCTCGACATCCCCTACGTTGCAACGGGACTCGATCGCCTTTATTACATGCGACGATTCCGCCTACAAGGGGAATCTCGGCGCCAGTGAAACGGTCGCCAACGCTATCACCTCCCCGCATCGGTTGACGGCGGTCGTCCTATACAGCACCGAGGCCCACCATTGCAACTACACGGTCGACCACGGAGCGGACCACGAGTTTTCCAACGTCTTCACCCTCCTCAATCCGCTCGCTGCGGAGATCATCCGACGGCAACTGCAATCACCCCCGGACGAAACCACCAGCATCGTTGGCGACATGTCGTACGCCATGACGGGGTCCAACTCCCATTCCGAGAACTCGGGTTCAAGCGGGGGGGAGAGTCCGAACACAGGTAAGCGTCATCTTCACTCCACCCCACCCTCTCTCATCTTTGTGGCTGACCTCTGAGACCTGGGTCCAGCGATGATCATCTTGTACAGTATCACGGGCATCATCACAGCGCTGTTTCTGGCAATCATCATCACGGGGGCCGTCCGTGCTCACCGGCACCCCGAACGCTACGGGCCCCGATATAGCGCAGGGCGCCCACGGCAGAGTCGAGCGCGTGGGATAGCGCGCGCCATGGTGGAGACGATACCAATCGTGAAGTTCGGCGACGCCTACGATCCCAAGGTAGAGGCCGTCAAGGGCGACGTGGAGATGGCGCCCGAGGGGGGGACACATACTCCAACGGGTGAAACCGAGATGGCGACGGGCGGCGCTGGCGCCCCTACTCCGCCCCCACCACCGCAGCAGCAGCCCAACAAGACGAACGAAGCCACGACCACGGAGCCAACGGAAGAGCCAACGGAGAAGGCTACGCCGAATGCCGACGACAATACGTCGTCGTCGCCGCCGCCGCCGCCGCCGCCGCAACAGCAGACTGCCGCGGCGACTACGGAGCAGAACAACTTCTCCTGCCCCATCTGCACCGATGATTTTGTCAAGGGACAGGATCTGCGCGTGCTGCCGTGCAACCACCAGTTCCACCCCGACTGCGTCGACCCGTGGCTGGTCAATGTGTCTGGGACATGTCCTCTTTGGTCAGTCACCCTGACTCCTCCTGCGCGTTTGAATACTGACAAGTTGGCAGCCGGATCGATTTGAACCCTAATCGTGCCGAGGACGCGACCGAACCGGCCGCGACGGAGGGCATCGACTCCCCGCAGGAGGGCCCCGCAGCGGGCGGCGGGGCGGAGGGGGCGCATCTACGCTCGCACCGGCGACTCACGAGTTATCTCCACGGGACGCTCAACGCACGTCGGATGCGGGACGCGACGGTGGAGGAGCGACTGGCGGCGCTGCGCAGCGTGCGGGCCGAGCACCACCGGCAGACGCAAGACGCGACGACCGACGAACGGGACGAGCGCAGTCGGCGCCGGAGCGGACTGACGACGCGGTTGCGCGATCGATTCCGCATCCGCACGCAGGCACATGGGGATGGGGACGAATAAGGCGGGATGATTTTACGAGTACAAAGCATTTTCCCCCTACGATTGAAGGATGAACATACGCCCGATGTACTTTTTTTTTTTTTTTTTTTTTTTTCAAACCTTCTTGCACATGATATGGGTATGAGAATTGGACTGATGATCCGATGACGATTGACTTTTTTTTTACAGCGGATGGGGCGTTTGGCGCATGATCAAGAGGGGTCAGCTATGGGATTTACTTCAGCCTTATAAAAAACCAGTATATAAGTATATAAAACATGATATCCATCAAATGACAAAGTCAATAACCACCTAACAAGTTATAAATGGTGACGACACCGACGGAGACCCCCGTACAAACCTACCGCAAAAAAAAGAAAGATAAAAGAAGAAAAAGGTGGAGGATCGGACCCGGAATCCGGCGAGCGTCGCATGGATTGCCCAAAGTGGACACTTGTTGCCCCACGGGGGATCCCCGAAATGCCTATGACGGTTGACGATGGGCACCGTCGGCTGTGTTGTGCGTGCTATCGGTCGTCCTGTCGCGTGTTAGTTCGTCGACCGATCGAGTGTGTACCTGCCGAGAGAGACGATCGGGGGAGATTCTAGAACGTGAATGATCAATACTTTTTTTTTTTTACTCTGATCTGGATCTTGGGATGTAGTCGATCGGGGGGTGTTTGTACCTCGGTCGGTATTCTGAGGAGAAAGATAGGGATTTTATCTTGTATCGGCAGATATATAGGATCAAGTCCCTAAATCCCTGGGGTAGTATTAAACCACGGTAATTCAGAGAGGATTAATTAGAATGCACGGATGGACACGCCTGATGGGGTAATGGGATGAAGAAAATGGCGCAACACGAGACGCGGAGGTATTTTCAGGGGGGTTTTTCTGATTATTATTACTCTATTATGTGTCATTTGATCTTGGCTATTATGTATTCTTGATTGTGCTGGTTGTCATCAAGATTCCCGGTTATTCTTGAGTATGGGCTGATATCACATATTCTGTATGCTCTCCAAAGTCCTATTGATATCTCATGTTTGATTCAGTAGTGAATTCTCAGGATATACTCAGTAGTAGACTGTATAATCAGTCAAGGTCCAAAAATAGTAGACATGTGAATTGTAGAATGTCGTCATGGGTCTGAAAAGCAACATCCTCGGCTCAACGGTCGGCCTTTTTCACAGTATTTATGATGGATTCATCCTCTTTTTCCAGGCAGGTTTTCCCGTCGTCCAGCTGTTGTATTATTATCATTATTATACTTCTTATAATATTCCATTCTACTCCTTCATTCTTCCCCATTTTTTCCATTTTCCAACCAGGATCTCTCCGTCCATTCCTTTCCTACATCCCTCACCCCCGGTGAACGCAAACAGCAACCAACTCTCCAATCCAACTGCAATCATTCCATCCCGTTCAATCCAATCAATCGTTCACGGTCGTCACGTCCAATCAGGCTAATTGGCGCCGTGTTGCTTCCAACCGTGGATTACGTACCTGATTGATCACACTCTTGGCTGTTCCAACGATACCTTACGTCGGTCGACTATAATACCCCCTCATCGCCACCATGTCTCCTCCCTCGTCCTCCTCCTCCTCCTCCTCCCCATCCGTCTCCTCCGCTCGCGCCCGTCTGGAAAACCTCAAAGCGCACATCATGGGTTCCTCTGCTCCGGCCTCTGTCTTCTCCGCCGCCGTCGTCCCCTCGGCGCCCGAGGATCCTCTCTTCGGTCTCGCCCAGGCCTTCCGCCAAGATCCCTCCGATAAGAAGGTCGATCTCGTCATCGGTGCCTATCGCGATGATCACGCCAAGCCCTGGGTGTTGCCGGTCGTCAAGAAGGTATGCTCTCCTCTGATAGCATTAATGATTTGCGATTTACTAACGGACGAAAGGCCGACAACCTCGTTCGCAATGATCCGGCCCTCAACCACGAATACCTCCCCATCAAGGGTCTCGCCGATTATGACTCCGCCGCGCAGAAGCTCATGATCGGCGCCGATAGCCCAGCCATTCGCGAAAACCGAGTATGAACCCCTTCCACCCCGGATAAACACTTCCACCCCAGATCAAACCGCGCAGACTAACAAACTCCCAAGGTATGCACCTTCCAAACCATCTCCGGCACCGGCGCCGTCCACCTCGGCGCCCTCTTCCTCGCCAAATTCCACCCCCAGACCCCCCGCCCCACGCTCTACCTCTCCAACCCAACCTGGGCCAACCACCACCAAATCTTCACCAACGTCGGCCTCACCCTCGCCAACTACCCCTACTTCGACGCCAAGACCAAGGGCCTTGACTTCAGTGGCATGCTCAGCGCCCTTGACGCCGCCCCCTCCGGCTCCATCATCCTCCTCCACGCCTGCGCGCACAACCCCACCGGCGTCGACCTCACCCAAGACCAATGGAAGCAAGTCGCCGCCGTCATGCGCACCCGCCGCCTCTTCCCCTTCTTCGACTGCGCCTACCAGGGCTTCGCCTCCGGCGACCTCGTCCGCGACGCCTGGGCCGTCCGCTACTTCATCGACCAGGGCTTCGAGCTGTGCGTCGCCCAGTCCTTCGCCAAGAACTTCGGCCTCTACGGCCAGCGCACCGGCGCCTTCCACTTCGTGTCCGCCCCCGGCGCAGACGCCCCCGCCGCCACCGCCCACGTCGCCTCCCAGCTCGCCATCCTCCAGCGCTCCGAGATCTCCAACCCCCCAGCCTACGGCGCCCGCATCGTCTCCCGCGTGCTCAACGACCCGGCCCTCTTCGCCGAATGGGAAGGCGACCTCCGCACCATGAGCGGCCGCATCGCCGACATGCGCCGCGGTCTGCGTCAGCGTCTCGAGGCCAAGGGCACTCCCGGGTCCTGGGCCCACATCACCGATCAGATTGGCATGTTCAGCTTTACGGGGTTGACAGAGCCGCAGGTGAAGCTGTTGCGCGAGAAGTGGCATGTTTATATGGTGAGTCCCTCTCTGGTCATTTTCATTTTCATCTGTTCAAATTGAATAAAGAATAATTGAAGCTAACAAATGATAGACCAAGAACGGCCGTATCTCCATGGCAGGCCTCAACACACATAATCTGGATTATTTTGCTGAGGCGGTGGATAGTGTTGTGAGGGAGGCTTAACTTTTTCTTTCTTCTTTTTATTTTATGTGTTGCTTTATTTGATCTTTCGTCCAGCGGCTTGTGTTGTCAAAATACCTATCCAATACCATATTTGTTTGACTATTGACTATTTGAGTATTCGTGTATTTGTGTACTTGTGCATTTGGTGTATTTGGGTCTTTATTGGGGGGTATTTACTACTACTATTTTTATTATTACTATTGCATACGGAGTATATCATGTAGAGCTGGTTCTTCGTCAGTAATGAGGTATCGTAAATAGTACATATACATTTACACTATCTATAAACCGCTTCCAACCCACTCTCTACCTCCCTTTTCTTTCATCTAAACATACTATTTATTCACATCCTCGCTTTACTAAATCAGATATATCTAGAATATAACAACCAAACATCAAAGTAAATCAAAAAATCAAATCCCAAACAACCAACCCAGAACACAACCCCACCGTCCCCCAGAACACCGCCTGCGCCGCACTCCGCGACTCCGCCGCCCGCTTCAGCTCCCGGTTGCCCTGCCCGATGTTCGTCTGCGTGTTGGCTGCGTCTGCGACGAGCTGGTCGATGTGTTCTTCTTGGGTAGCGAGGTGCGCGACGAGGGTTTGTTGTAGGGAGGATATCTCTAGTAGGGACTTTTCGGCTGTTCTATTTATTTAACCGAGCATTTTGTTAGCATTGTTCAAGCTTTTTTTGTATAGTGAGTGTAGTGTGTAGTGAAGGGACAAGAGACAAGGAGAACGCACTGAACCTTCCCCAGCGTATCCTCATAATACCGCACCATGGAATCATTCTCCTGCTCAAACAGCTGCAGCTGCTGCGGTGTCAGCTGCGCCTCGATGGCGGCTGCTTCGGCGTCGTCAATACTGGTCGCTTTGACGTGGATGTCGGCGTCGACGTCCCCAAACGCTTTGCCTCTTTCTTTTTCACCTCCAGCCCCAGCCCCAGCCCCTGCCCCAGAAGAAGAAGAAGAAGAAGAAGAAGCAGCCTTATAAAGCACACTCTTCTCCCTCTCCACAACCCTCTCAATCCGCCTCTCCACCATCCCCCGCTGCACCCCCACAGCGATCTCCAGCCTGCGCCGCAAGAACCACAGGACCGCCTCGCGCACGGTGCTCAGGCCGCGCTCGACGCCCTCGTCTGCGATCTGCGCGGCGGTCTTTCCCGCGTCGCTGTCATTGTTACTACTGCTGGTGTGGTCTGCGCCGCTGGCCCACCGCGCGAGGAGCGTGCGGGCCCCGCCGTGGCGTTTGCGGAGCAGGCGCGTGGCGGTCTCTTGGCGGAGGGACTCGGCGGAGGAGAGGTTGGTTATTGAGGTGGAGAGGTCGCGGAGGAGGAGGGAGGTGGAGGTGTCGATTTCTGTGCGCGCTGTGTCGGTCAGGGTTGGGGAGGGGTGGTCGTGGGGTCGTGGTTTTTGGCTGTTGTTTTTGTTGTTGGGGGTGGTAAGGGAGAGGTAGGGGGTGCGGATCTTGTGGAGGTAGGCGAGGAGGGAGGTTATGTGTGTGTTCTATTTATTTATTCATTCATTCATTAGCAGTAGAATGGTTAGCTGGTGGTGGTGGTGTTGTCGGGTTGGGGGGATATCAGGGAGGAGAGCTCACGATTCGGTTCGCTTCTTTGAGGAATTCATCCGGGGTGGGAATGGCGCCTTTTTCGGAGATCTCGGTGTGGCCTCTACTCCGGAGGAGGTCGTTAAATGCTGGGGTTAGGTCTGTCATCGTTATGGGTTGGATGTGGAAGGAGAGGTGGAGGATGGGTTAATGGTGTTGAGTACGGCGGTCTGCTTGCCTAGCTGGCAACAACGTCACGTCCCGTGATTTGCTTGCCCTATCTGTCTATCGTTATGGGTTACTTCTACTACTTCTATTACTTCAACTTCTACTCTGCTACTCTGCTACTCTGTTACTCTGTTACTCTGCTACTCTACTAGCTTTTTTACTCTGCTATTTCACAAACCATCTATCAATATATTCACCTATCATAACACGTCAGGGTATAAATGCATTACAATCCATATCTCAAATCATCGTGCGTTCCTCCACCCAGATCTATTCCGTTAGCATAGCTCAGCACAAAACAAGAAGAAAAAAAAAAAAAAAAAAGAAAAAAGAAAAACAAACAGGAGACAAAAAAAAAAAAAAAAAAAAAAAAAGGCATACCTCCATCTTCCCCATCTCACTCCCTTCGCATCGTGCCATCTCCCTCGATGCCCCAATCAACAGATCCAAATCCTCCTGATCAACCATGGTGATCATGTCCCCCTCATCCTGCATCTTGATCTTTAACAGCGACACGAACCCAAACTTCTCCCGGATCCGCATCTCAAACTCCCTAAACCCGACCGTCGGCCCGATGATGATGTACCGCGTGTCTTCCTGCGAATGCACCTTCACCCGGTACTTGTGCACCTCCGGTCGTCGCGACACCCCCCGTCGCGGCCCCTTGACAGGTGACGACGAGGACGTCGACGGTCGACGCGACCCCATCATCTCAAAGTCCCCGTCCGGCACGGCGCCGTCTTCTTCGTACGCGTCGCTCGCGTACTCTTCCTCCTCGTCGATGAATCGCTCTTGCGGCCGCCCCGTGCCGCGTCGCGAGCCAGGCGCAGGCGCCACCACGGACCGCACTGGCGCGTACCCCCCGTATCCCTCCCCGCCACCGTAGCTGTATGCGGCCCCGGGGTGAGCCCCCGTGGTGTCGCTGGCTCCCCGTCGATGTCCCATCTCCCGACCGGCGGCCGTGGGGTCGGTTCTGGAACTACTACTGCTAACACCGCGGGGCCCGGAATCGCGCCCGGACGTTCCCCGCGGCTCAGACGCAGTCCGCGTCGTCCCGATGCGCGGTTTCTCGTTCGCGGTCACGTCGGCGCCGGGGCGTCCCAGCGCTTGGGCACCCGGTCGCTCGAGGTCCAGCCGGGGCGGGCGCGCGGCGCGGATGGATCCCGGGCGCCCGCCGGCACCGATACTTCCAGCGCTGCTGGTGCTGCTGGCCTTGTCGGCGTCGGGGGGTGGCGTGGGTGGGAAGAGGTTGCGATTCAGTGGCGGTTCGGAATGTTGGCGGCTGCGACTGGTCAGATTCTTTTGCACGAGGTGGCTGACGGCGAAGGGCGGGTTGTCTGGGTGTCGCGTGTCCAGGACGGACTGTGCGCGCTGGAGCTCGTTGGGGTGGGGACCGCCGTATCGGTCGGATGCTGCGATCAGTCGAGCCTTGCCTAGGTAATCTTTGGTCTTGAGATTCTTGACTTTGGCTTCGTTGGGGCGGTAGAGGACCCCGACGGGGATTGAGAAGACGGTGTAGCCCTATCCCATTAGTATCTTAGCGAAACAAAAAAAAAAAGAAAAAAAAAGAAAGAAAGAAAGAAAGGAAGGAAGAAAGAAAGAAAAAAGAAAGCAACAAAAAGAAAAGGAGCAAGGAGAAAGCATACTTCGGCGTGTTCGCGGAGGGCATCGTTGATGACTGCATGGTCTGGAGTGACCTGTTCCTTGGCCGCATATTCCAAATCCTGCAGTCCGGGTCCCATCTGCCGCAGATAGATGTAACAGAGGCCCCGATTGAACAGGACCTCGCAGGAGAAGAGCCGGAACTTCAAGCCCAGCTGATCATAGTCAATAGAGGTGTTGCCCCGGAGGTAGAGTAGGGTGTCGTTGAAATTGGCCAATGCCTCTTCAAAGTCCCCGAGGAGGAAATTGGAAACGCCCTCTTGGAAATAGGCGATGGCGAGGTACTGGTCCAGCCCGATGGCCCGCTGGTAACACTCGACCTACACGACGGGTCAGCCTTGCAATCCCATCCGACACCATGCATTCACACCCACCGCTTTGTCGTGCTCGCCCACCGTCGCATAAATCACACCACAGTTGAAGAAGATCTTGGAGGTATCGGCGATGGCGTCAAACACGCGGAGGGCTTCGTCAAATTGCTGATTGTCGTAGTGCTCGAGGGCGAGCACCCAAGTCTCGATTTCCTAGAGGGGTCAATATCGCCTGTGAGAGAGAAACATCACTGGAGTGGTGGAGTTTACCTGTTTCAACGACATGATGAGCCCACCCGCAGAGATGGGAAGATCGCGATGCGTCCCACTCCGGGGAGGGAAACCAGAGGGAGAGCTCGACTGGCGATGTACCCTGGTATAAGTACCAACGGCCCAGGAGAGCCGAGACGGGTCAATGCGGTGGGTGGAACGAGCCAAGCACCCATGCGACGAGAGCAGAGGATTGAGACGGAGTCGTGTTCGGAATCTCAGGGCGATTGAAAAGGGAAGAATTATGCTCGATCAGGGATGGCGGGCAAGAAAGAGGCGGGGGGGGATGCAAGGATGAGGGTGGGCTGATAGCAGAACCCAGGAGGTCGGAAGTACGGGATGTCGTGGAGAGTGATGAGTGGCAGTCGTCGGTGAATTGAGGGGGGAAGTTAGGAGTCGGGGTAGTGGAGAAGTAAAAGAAAAGAAAAAAAAAAAAAAAAGGCATGAACAGAAAGAAGAAAGAAAGGGATGTATGCAGGCGCAAGGGACATTTGAGTCCATGTGGGATGAAAGTGATGAAGATAGTCCATTGTACATTAGTGGTGGGTTCGCCGGTGTGATTGGGTGGCTGCAGGGGAGTCGCGTTGAATCACTCTGCAGGATGACCGCTATGGGCGCCTAATTGGTTGGTCTTAATCCCTTTGACTTCTCTTTTGCTCTTCAAATGGGGTCTGGAGTGATTGGAGAGGGGAAAATACCCGATATTCGACAGATCAAGTACTATATTCTGTGCCGTTGGAGAACTATATATAGCCTCATTTGCGATCCATTGGTCACCAACCTGGTTCGAACGTTGACTTCTGGTACCGAATCGATCACCTGAGCTTAGACTAACCATTCTCTCCCAAGGATCAACTGGAGACTTTCCCTGTATATCTGTCATGGTCAAGTATCGCAGATTGCACGAGCCGTGTTCCAATAAGAGAAACCCAACGAGGCGCCAGTGTGATAACGCTCTTGGTCGTGATGAGGGATCCAGGGAGCATCATATTCTACAATGTTGAGTCTCTTGCTTGAGAATTAGATAGTAATTCATCCGGTTTAAGCATAAGGGGTCCTATCTCTGGCGGTTATATGTGCCATATTAGATATCATAATCAGGTACGCTACTAGACAGTATCTGGCACATACCAGCTGCATAAAAAGTATGTATCTCAATGCAGAACTGCCATCGTGCAGACACCTTGTTGACATTGAAGATTCCTGCGTCATAACAGTAGACAACAAGAAGATATCACACTATCAAGATCACGATTCAAACTATAATACGATATACTGAACTACCCCTCAGCAGCGCCAAGGAATCTATATTTATCCTACTGAATACACTCGTGGCTGGGACTGACTTCTCCCTAAGCAAGGTTATCGCAACCTAATGATGCAGCAATCCAGGTACCGTTTTCCACCCTTGCAGGAGTCCTCAATTGGCAATTCTAGCAGAAGAGAAAAAAAAAAAAAAAAGGTCGACTGTGTACTCAAACCCTCGGAAAGTTCACGAAGAAAGCCATCATAACTACGTAGCAATCGTGTGCTCATACTCATACTCCCCACAGGCCTCTATATAAAGTTCCACCCTTCTGTCCCGCCCCGCCACGGCGCTTCGCTTCTGGACTGCAATCGGCCCATGGGTGAAACCCCCAGCCAATCCGTTGTCCGTGGCTATCTTTAGATCCCCCTGTCGCCACGCGAGACCTCGTGATGTGACGTGATGGGGAGGACTCATCAGATAGATCATTTGCGACAACAGTAACAATGGAAGCAGAGTATCAACCACCGACAGCTCCTTGCCGCCAAGTCTCTCTCCAAACCCGTCCCCCAAAATCCGTCCCCAGCCAAGCATCCGTCAGCGGACGTAAGACAAAGACCTCCGGAGTAAGACAAAGATCAGGCCATTCCTTGCGCCACCTGCTCCTGCCGCTCCTGCCACACATTCTTCCCCGAGCACGAGCACACCATCTTATCGTTATCCCACACTCCGGCACTGCGCGCGATCACCCCCACCAGCGTGTCGGGGTCCTCACGACGGAAGGGCCCCTCCGTCGTCCGCGACAGCACCATACTCCGTCCGATCATCTCCCACACCGCCACCGGCCGGTCGAGGAACACATTGCCTCGCCCCTTGTCGTCCACCTCCACCGACCCAAACACCCCGCGCGGCGTCGTCGTCGTCGTCTCCTTGACCGATTCCTTCCCCAGCATCGTCGCCTTCACTGCCTCCCAGATGCCCCCCGTCGACTCTGCGCCCCGCGAGATATCCCCCGCCTGTCGCACCGTCGCCCAGTATTTGCCCGGTGCCAGCCCGTTGACGGTGAGGTCGACTAGCGTCAGATTGGACGAGACCTGCACCATGCGCGCTAGTCCGCGGATCTTGTTCGGGACGGCGGTTGAGTGCGTTTCCAGGATGCAGACGGCTGAGCCTATGTGCCGAGGGTGTGCTCAGTATTCGATTCAAGTATACGATATAGAGGGCTAGGGGGATTCCACGTACTGTTGGCGGTGCCGCTACCCCGCAGAACCGCGTCCCGTCCCGTTGCTTGGATGGCGGAGACGATCGAGCTGGGTGGCGCGGTGCCTTCGATGAAAACCAGCTGGTCCTTGAGATTGGCGTCGACCTTGTTGATGCCTGCGACGGTGAGCCGGTTGGAAAGCTATATATAGAACGTGTGACATACCATCTAATTTTCGAAGAGAGCTCGAGATATCCTTGACGCAGCCATCGCAGGTCATAGGGACCGCGAAGGTAGTCTGGTGTTTCCGTCAGTGAGCTTGGATTTTGGTGGCGGGGTTGGTGATGACATACCTGGAAGGGTTCAATCATCGTGGATGGTACACAATAAGAGGTACAGCAGTAAATCTAGTCAAATTAATGGTAGATCGACCGGGAGAGAAGTAAGAAAGAAGCATGTAATATGGTGGGGAGAAGAAGAGGGAGCAAATACCGTTGGCGGGATGAAGGCGGGGAGAGATTTGAAATCAATCAGTCGATCGATCCGATCGCCGCTTGAAGATAGCGTCACCTCCGACCGGCTTTCTTTACTGCGCGTTCTCACCTCCACACCACCTCCCACTGACACATTAGATCAATAAACACAGCATCAATACAGCCACTCAATCAAGGGAAGAAATCTGAAAAGAAAAGAAGAGAGAGAGAATGTCCTCCAAATCCCGCTGGGCGGAAGAAGACCCCGAAACAGAAGCCATCCTCGCCGACCGCAAACGCGAAAAAGAAGAAAAACGACGCGCCAAAGCTGAAAAACAGCGTCAACTCGACGAGGCCAAAGCCAAAGCCCAAGCCCAGCTTCAATCCCAACAAAAACATTTGCAGCAGCAACAACAACAATCCGAAGCCGGAGCGCCCCCAGCCAAACGGCGACGACTGTCCACCGACGCGACCCCCGACGACACCCCCGTCAAGTCCGCCAATGCCTCTGTGGCCGCCAACCGACTGCTTACCTTCCCCACGGCGGAATGGGGCCCCTGTCGTCATGTGGACAACTTCGAGCGGCTGAACCACATCGAGGAGGGCTCGTACGGCTGGGTCAGTCGAGCCAAGGAGATCACAACGGGCGAGGTCGTCGCGCTGAAGAAGCTCAAGATGGACAACTCCCCGGACGGATTCCCAGTGACAGGGCTGCGCGAGATCCAGACCCTACTGGAAGCGCGTCACACCAACGTGGTCTATCTCCGGGAGATCGTAATGGGGAGTAAGATGGATGAGTACGGCCCGCACGCCTCCTCCCCAAAAGCACATAAATATAACTAACAAGAAACACAAACAGAGTCTACATCGTAATGGACTTCCACGAACACGACCTCAAAACTCTCCTCGACGACATGCGCGAACCCTTCCTCCCCTCCGAGATCAAGACCCTCCTCCTCCAGCTCCTCTCTGGCCTCTCCTTCCTTCACTCCCAGTGGATCATGCACCGCGACCTCAAATCCTCCAACCTCCTCCTCAACAACCGCGGCGAGATCAAGATCGCCGACTTCGGCATGGCCCGCTACTACGGCGACCCCCCGCCGAAACTCACCCAGCTCGTCGTCACCCTCTGGTATCGCGCCCCGGAGCTCCTCCTCGGCGCGGACCGCTACGGCGCCGAGATCGACCTTTGGAGCGTAGGCTGTATCTTCGGGGAGTTACTCTCCAAGGAGCCATTACTCCAGGGAAAGAATGAAGTGGATCAAGTCTCAAAGGTATACATATCCCTCTCCCCTCATACACAATACACAATACCATCCCTCCCCAAATTAGTAACAAATACTAACAAAGATCAATCCAAAAAGATATTCGCCCTAACAGGGCCCCCCACCCCCCAAACCTGGCCCAACTTCCGCTCCCTCCCCAACGCCAAATCCCTCCGCCTGCCACCCTCCACCTCATCCTCATCCACAACATCCACATCCCCCCCGCTCCTCCCCCGCAGCAAATTCCCCTTCCTCACAAACGCGGGTCTGCGTCTCCTATCTTCGCTCCTAGCGCTTAACCCCGCCTCTCGCCCCACCGCGCAGGAATGTCTCGCGCATCCGTACTTCAAGGAAGATCCGCGGCCGAAGCCGAAGGAGATGTTTCCGACGTTTCCGAGTAAGGCGGGGTTGGAGAAGAGGAGGAGGAGGGAGACGCCTGAGGCGCCGAAGAGGGGGCAGGAGGCGCCCAAGTTGGATTTTGCGAGTGTTTTTGGGGGCGGTGCATCTGGTGGTGATACTGGGGAGACTGGGGCGGGGTTTACTCTACGGGTGGGATGATCTATTGAATCTTTCTTGGTGTCTAAGAGAAGAAGATATAGTATATATACGATGTCAGGGAAGGGATGTTGGTTCGCAAAGTGATCGCGGATTTGGTCGCGGGATCATCCCACGATATCCAGTTGATCTCCCATGGCGGGCTCAGTTCAATACATGTAAAGCAAAGGAACGGCCAAGGGCCAAACGCCCGTTTGAAACATGCTCAGCAAAGCAAGCGACAGGAAGAGACATATTGTCTGTAAAATATATGGTTCAGGTCAATCATGACGCGTCTACTTTTATACAACATCAAACATGCAAGTGGGGAGAGAATGGGTTAAGAAAAATAGTATCGCTGCCAAATGGGGTAGGTTGTCGCAATGTATTCATCGCTCGAGTCGCTCCCATCTCGATCATCGTGATACAGCGGCAGATCGATCGTTGGAGGCCGTCCAGGGCCAATGATTTCAGGAATATCCTGCGTCCGCGCCGACAGGCTACGGTCCAGACCGGGCCCGCTGTATAGACTGCCATCGCTTCGGAGCCTTCGCTCAGCCTTGGTAGGACTCTCGCCCCGATCTGGATGGAGACCGCCTGATTTGCCGTCGACGTAGAAGTACTCGTCTCGGAGAGATCGAATCGATCGAATCGATAGCTTGTCCTCGTTCTCATTGGAGGCGACTACAGGTGGGTGTAAGGAGCTATTGCGCCTAGAATCCGGTTCTGCAGGCACATCCTGCCCGAGATACTCCTGGGCTTGTTCCCCAAAAAAGTGACTATATTCGCTGAAGTCAGCTTGGTCCACAGGTGAGTTGTTGTCCTCATTCAACCCGTCCGGTTCGACGTGGCTCTGGTCAAAGTTAGCACTGTCTTCTTATATGAGGACGCAACTTACACTACTCGACTTCACTTGCACATCCGGCGGATTATCTCCGAGCTTTTCAGGGCTAGTGTCTACAGGCTCTGCCTGTTCGCTTTCAAAATCGGGTTTGGTAGCATCGGGACCCTCATTGCGTGGCTGGTCCAAGAATAGGACTGCGTCTGTTGGCATTCCAGCTTCATCATCGTGGGCAACACTTGGTCTGGGGACACAGGCCGTATCTGAAGTGGGTGTTGACTGTTCCAGCTCGTCACCAATTTCTTGGGGAACTTCCGAGCTGGATATGTCATGATGTAGCGGCGACTGCGACTCCGGGACAGGGTTATCGGCATGGGCCATCAGACTGGGCGGCGATGAGCCACTGGGACTGTACGACGGCGAGTTCAGGCTGACGGAATTGGGACCGGCCGGCCGGCTAGCAGCACCATTTGTGTAGAAGCGACTTGAACCGGCACGACTCTCCACAAACGATGCTGCTGTTCCTCCAGTTGTCTCACTTCGCACTTCATCAACATTTGTCGATGGACCGTCCCCCCCACATCCATCCAAACAAAGATCAGATGGGTCCATCCGATCCATCGTCGACCTAGGAGAAACAAATATTTCAGGAGGCGAGATAGAGGCCCTGATGCTCATCATGTACTTTTCGATATCCCCGCGAGACGAAGAAGAAGAGTAGTTGCAGCTGGTGCGATGTAGTCTGCTCCCAAACTCATAGTCTTCCTCGGTGCTAGCATCCGAGACCGACGAGGGGAACGAGCCCTCCCGCTGATCCAAAGGCCCCGGGATTGACTCGGTTCGCCATGTCGGGAGTCCCTGAGCGTCACTCCGTTCGCCCAAGCGGGAAGTCCGTCTCTGCATGCCCGAGCGGAGCGCTCCCAGACCCAATCGTGCCTTCTGGATGGATCTTCTGGGCAGGCTTTGCATCCAACGAACGGAGTCCTGGGGGCTCGAACTCTGGAACAAAAAGTAACTATCATTCATCCAGGACGACCGCGGCCCGGGCGGATTGTGTCGAGGATCCTGGGGGTCGAAGACCGGGTAGTGGGCGCTCTCCTCCCACGCCGGGGCCGGAGAGGGAGCTCTCGCGATTCTTTTCAGACTAGAATCAGTATAAGCATTGCCGAATCGAGACGCACGGTAGGATCCGATCCCACCTGAGTCTTTTGCTCGACCAAGAGCGCGACGACAGGGTCCGCCATCTGGTAACCCCGGTACGCTCTTGTTCATCCGCAGTCATGCCGACCAGATCTCGGGGGTGTGCCACGAGAAAATGACAAGAAACCAAACGAATCAAAGCTAGGGCGCTATGCGGGAAGAGAAATGGAATGTTTAAAAAAAGAAAAGAAAAGAAAAAAAAAAAAAAAATCTTTAATCTAGTTCAGACAATCGACCGGTGGACTGATACCGATGAAGCTAGTGAAGACCAGGGGGGGGGGGGGGGGGGGGGGGGGGGGGGGGGGGGGGGGGAAGCTTCACCCTAGAGTTTCGAACGGGTACATTTGCAATGTTGGACAGTGGACAGCATCGTTTACGGAAGGGGCTGGGGTGATCCATTTACCTCATCGGACCTACCCCTGCCCATGGCGATGTTTGTGTCTGTGTCTGTCCATCCATGCTTTGTTCCAGCGCATCCCATGCATGGCTCCTGCCGCGGCAAGCGGGCGGAACGAGAATCAGTCTGGCTACTCGTGACGGGCTGGAAGGCTTCAGATTCTGGCTGATAGACCAATTGACGAGGTCTTTAGAGATGCGGTGAGGAGGTGAAGTGTTCTCGTGTCAAGAGACAGAAGTAAGGTGGCAAGTTGCTCCCGGGAATCCATCTCCAAGCTGTTTCACATCCACCAGTTGTCCTTTGCCAAATGTCTCTCCGGGGAGTTTCTATATATCCGGTTGCAGAGCCCCTTACATGGATGTGCTGACTAGTTGATACTGTATAGGACGCCATTTATAGATACCTAGTGGGATCTATTCTGGGCATATCTATAGATCATCATCATGTAGTGGAACCACAGCTTCCGTCGCCTGGGTACTACCACCTGAGTTGGAAACAGTATTGTAGCTAGTATAAGCTAAGATACACCACGAAGTAACTGTAGTTACTCTATGAATAATCTTCTGATATAGGAAAAGTTCAACCCCATTTACTTCTATCTATTTCTTCTCTGGTACAATGGCTGCTGAAACACGAGTTTGAAACACGATGGCTTCAATCACGGACTCCATACAATTACTGCTTCTTGTCTAGCACTATATCATATGTTCTCAATAGATCTGACCATAACAGCTTAACATTTAAATATTTGCCACGATTTCGTGGTTATAGGAGCTCCAGAAGAAGTCTGGAATCAAGCTTTTGAACTAAAAACCCGCAGGATCGACCCGCGGATTAGGGTTCAACCTAACTTTGATATTCCCGCCTCTGGAGCAACACACTTTCAAGGCACCGATCCCCACTATTGTGACATTATCAATCATAGCACTTGCTGCTCATAGGAGCGTCTCTTGTTCTCTCGTCATGCATCAACCTTCAATGTAACAAGCTACCCCAAGTTCCATCTACAATCTATACTGTACACCATTGGAAGTGAGCTCTCTCCGTACATTCGGACACGATTCCAAGTCATCAGATACTGTAGCATAGTCACGAAAGATATGTCTTTTTCTCTAACTTGGATTTTTACAACCATCTCTATACTAGCTGCTGCTCGCAGAGGTGGACAGGGGACGAAAGAGTATTCTCGACTCGCCCCCTTCCTGGTTCTGTAAGAACTCAATATGTCGTTCACCAATGCGGCGTTCGTTTATCTCCATGGACGTGATTTCGATACGGGGTCAGCTGTCGATCTGTCTCCATGACTGTTTCTAGTTCCTCTTTGTGCTGACTGGCCATGCGATGACCCTGCCGCTGTGGCGGGTGCAGAAGTTGGTGATGGTGGTCTGCTGAGAGGTGAGCATGCCCTATACCTGTACAGATTTGCGGGGGCAACCTGGTGGTAGTGGGCAGTTTGGCGGGGATGGAAAGACAGCTGCGATATTGGCGGATTATTAAAGGGTCGTAGCCAGTAGAATCCAGTGATCGCATGGACATTGAGTTGTCTAGTCCTAGAACTAAACTCCGGCCATTATAGACAATAGGGGAATGCCCCATTGGAGGATGGCATGTTTGTCCGGGAATATAGGTATTGAAGAGGTGCTGAAACAGAGCCGCGAAGGTATCATCTACGCTATATCTGACAAGTAGTATACAGATAGACTCGTTTGTACTGTCAAGGTCTGTCAGTCAAGGCATTCCTTTGGCTTCGGCTTTCCCGAGGTGATAGTGACTTGGAATGTTATGAAGGCATGATAGATGCTGTACTGGCATATATGTTGAAGGAGAGAGTTATAAAAAAAAAAAATAAAAGCGCAAGTAATTAAGATATTAAAACAAGAGATTATTGAAGCGTCAGAATGAGGGACTAAACCAATTGCAGATCCGGCTGGTCCACTTCGCCCCCCATTGATCGATCCGATCCGCTTTTCCCTTCCAAGCTGCTTCTTCTCTTCATCCAACCGCCGCCTCGTCGCCTGGCTCGCCGTCCACCCTTCGCATATCGCCGGTTTTTCTTGGATGTGATTGACATTTCTTGGGTGCTCAGTTTTTATCGATCTTCGGTCTTCAACGCGTCTCCTAGACTTATCCCCCTCCAGTCGTCTCTGCGATCATGGCCGCCGGCCAACAAGCCGTTTCTTTCAACGAAATCATCCAAGCTGGTATGCCGCTGCAGTCTGGCCGACACATACCAACCCTTTTCTGATCAGTGTATTGTCTGTCAGGTCGCCAGAAGAAACGGAACGAAGAGCTCGCCAGTCGACTTCTAGGGAAGAACCGACGCGCCAGCGCCCCGGGTTCGGGGGCGGGCAACAAAGCGCAAAATGCGACACCCGGCAGTTTGGCCAGCCGGATCGGTGTAGCCAAGGTAACGTTGAATCAGCCACTCCATACGATCGCACACTGGAAAGGGGAAAAAATTCGAAATAGTCAGATTGCTGACTTTCCCTATTGTACGACCTCTAGCGCCCTGCCTCCGCAGTTTCCAAACCCAAGAAGCACACACCGACCGCGCCGGCCCCCGTACCCAGCGCATCATCGAGTCGCAAACCCAACAAGAAGCGCCGTCCGGATGAAAACCGTCTCTTCTCCGCCTTGAACTCTGCGAACGGGCAGGCTTCCGTTCGTGGTCAATCCACCGGACTCTCCATCAAGGGTGCCGGTTCTGGGCCCTTTGTCGTCGTTGGAAGTAATTTCGCGCCGGGCACCACAGCCGCTGATATCCAGGCGGCCATCGAACCCATCTCCGGACATATTCTCAACTGCTGGGTGACGTCGCAGCACCCGACGGTCACCGCCGAAATTGCATTTGAGGAGAAATCGGCGGCGGAGAACGCCATCGCCAACTTCCACAACAAGAAGGTAAATGATAACTGATCTCTCGACACTTTGTCCAATCGGGAATTAACGACTTGCCAGGCGGATGGAATGGTCATTTCGTTGCGTTTTCGATCAGCCGCTGCAGGTGGCGGACACAGCCAACCTCAGGAGTATCGATCTACAGCCCAAAACTCGTTCAACGACCTCCGCGAACAGGCCGACCGAGACCGCCGCTTGCATCGGGCAGCGGGCCCCGCCGTCCAGGATGGCAGCTACGGGTTCAACGATCAGAACGGCCTCGTCGGCGCCAACCGCGGCGGACGGAATTCCAGAGGCAATCGCAACGCCGGGCGGGGTGGCCGAAATGCCGACCAAAATAACAATGACCATGGGCTCTACAGCGACGAGATGATGGTTGATACGCCATCGTATCCGTCGAGAGGTCGGGGCAAGTGGCAGCGATAGGGGAAGTGCATTGGGATTGGTCAGGTATCGAAATCCATACGCTTTCTGACTACGTGGTCGCGTATGGGGTTGGCTTCGCGGGTGGACACGTTTTTGGCTTTGGAGTAATCGTGCCTTGAGTATCACGACATGTATGTACCGATATGGGGCGATCTGCGGCATTTACCACCACACGTGGGCCTCCCACAGTATCACCCGCTTCGTTCTTATGTATTCTGCAGCCTGGTGGGTGTCTTATTCTCTGTCTTGCATCTTGGCTACACTTTATGCTCCAAGGTCAAATTTGGACGTGATGGCCATGGTCCCGTGTGGGAATGAACTAAAAGACCACTTGGGGGTGTACTGGGGTGACGTCCTCGCCGAGATGTGGTTGAGCGCTGGGAGAAGTCCAGGAACGAGTGTCTTCTCTTCAACCTAACGAATTGTTTTGTATCATTAGCATAATGGCATTGGTCGTATACCCTGATCTCCAGCAATTAGCTCGACCAGCATATTGCGTCATATCAGCGAGAAAAGTATCCTTTTATCAATTTCCCAGAATACAAGCTCGTCTTTCGATGGCTAGCTAGTAGATAGTCAACGCGGTACATACTGTGTCTCGACACGTGATATCACGTGATACCAAATCGCGCTAGTGAAACCTCGCAACGACCAGAACTCCAAATCTCCACCAAAAACACGCCGATCAGGTTCCCAGATCGCTGATTTCAAAAGTGATCATTTTTTGGCTGTTGCACAAAGTATCTCAAAATTTGGATTTAAAAGCATGTCTCGAACCCTCTAAACAAACTGGCTACAACGGTCCTAATACTTTTGTCTAAATCGCATTTTCCGTAGAGATATCTGAAAATAAAATCTGTCCATCGGGTGGACACAATCCCTAGTAAATTGTACGGCAGTCCGTCCAAGTCACGTGTCTCATTAACAGATCGGAGAAATGTCACGTGCCAGGGCGGCCGCCGGAAGATTGTCCATTTTTGCTACTACGACGGCTTCACTTTTGGCACACCCTCTCTCCCTCCACCACCAACCATACCCATTGATTGCAGGCACAATGGAGATGCACAGCCTTGCCAGATGCCTCCGTATGAGGCCGACGCCGTCGCTGTACAGCAGCACGGTCCTCCGCAGCCAATTCGCCGTGCACAGCGGACCTCGCTCGTCCCTCCGGTTCTCTTCCTCCAACAGCCAAAATAACAACTACAACAAGAGGAAGACGCCTGCCCCCAACAGCGCCGCCGCACCACAGACCACCCCCGAACAGCCCGCCTCTCCCACGGATCCCACCAACCCCAACTCCGCATCCTCCCCCAACGACTTCGACCAAATCCTCAACAAGCTGAACCTAGGCGGCACCACCCTCGACACCGCCGCCGCGGACCAGCCCCAACAAGCCGCCGCCGCGACCCCCGGCAGCGGCAGCAACCGCGGCGCCTTCCCCGACCACCTCTCCCTCTCCCGCGCGGTGGGCATGTCCGCCAAAACAGACAACTACCGCAACCCGTCCTCCGGCGGCAGCGGCAGCGGCAGCGGCAGCCGTCGCGTGGAGCTGAAGCTGGGCCCCACGCTCGGCCGGCAGGTGTTCGTTGAGCCTGAACGCGGCGTGCATCTGCCGAATGCGCTGCGCTTGTTGGGCCAGACGCTCCATCAGAATCGGGTGCGCCAACAGTCGAATCGTCAGCGGTTCCATGTGCGGCGCGGGCAGCTGCGGAAGAATCTGCGCATGGAGCGCTGGAGGAAGCTGTTTCGGTTTTCGTTTAAGCATACTGTTTCTAAGATTCAGCGCATGAGGGATCAGGGGTGGTAGATTGGTTTGTTTTGGTTTGTTTCGAGTAGTTTTATCTTGTTTGTTGGCTGAATGATGTGTTTTGTCTACTATGTCTGGGTGTATCTATCTGTATTATTAGTATACTATGTATGGCCTGTTAGATTCGCTCTATTATCAAAGTGCCGTGCTTTTTATCTCTTTTCTCTGTCATGGCTGGTTCTCATGTAAATGACAATATTCTAGCTCTATAAATACCTAGCTATCTGTGCCAACCCTCCAACACCAACGGTCCAAAATATACTAAATAGGTACAGAGTAGTACACATGTGCAAGTCCACCAATACCCCATCAATCTCTCTTCCCACTCATCATCCCCCCATATCCATTCCCAACAACACCCGACGTGCTCCCAGTGTTTCCAACACCCACACCGGCCCCCGCAGAAGAATACCCCCCATACCCATTGATCCGGCCAGCATTTCCATACGTGATCCCCACAGAGCCAGACTTCGCGCGGCCGGGGATAGCCCCTAGAATGCCATCCCCGCGCCACCCACCCCTCCGCCGGGCGACATTCCGCTCATAGTACAGCGCCAACAGCGCCCCAACCGACGCCGCCAGCGCAAAGAAGAACACCCTCGAAAAGAACCCAGACGACTTGTCCTCCCCGCCGCCCTCGATCGCCGACGCAGACGGCCACCCGATGCCGCGCCCGCCCTCAACCCAGCTCACATGGAACGTGAAAGTCAGCGGCTCGCCGCGCACGACCTTCGTCCCGTGTCCAGCCGTCCACGGATCGCGCGCGTTCTCCGCCACGGCAGCGGCCTCCTTCTCGCTACCAACGCCGCCGTCGCTGTCTTTCTTCTGCTTCTGAGCGGGCGCCGCGGGGATCTCGGCGTGGAGAAGCGACTCCTCGAACTCCGGGATGGAGTACGCCGTGCCGGCGACGACGAAGCCCGGTCTGTTCTTGTTCTTGTTCTTCTTGTTCTTCTTGTGCTCCTTCTTGCTCTTCTTCTTCTTGTCGCTGCCGTCGTGCACGGAGTCGATGTTGTGCAGGAGCACGTTCATGTCTGTCCACAGGTGCAGGTGGCTGCGCTGCAGCGTGCCTTGCACCCCGAAGGTGATGGGCGTGTAGCTTGGTCCGGAGCCGCCTTCACCGCTGTTCAACTGGCCGAGGGCGCTCATCGCGTCGGGTTCGTCGTCATCGTCGCCCGTGTGGCCTGGGGAGGGCCCGCGGCGCGGGGTGATGAGCGGCGCGGTCGGCACGCGACAGGCCATTGGGACGTCGGAGTGCACGTAGTACTCGAGGAGGTGGTAGAGCTCGTCTGGGACGGGGTCGATGGTGCAGTTGATGGTTTCGGTGACGCCGTAGCGGAGGGCTAGCGGGAGGAAGGTCTCGCTGCAGGTGGGGAAGGGGATGTATTGGAGTTTGCCGAGGTCGTCTGTTATCTGGATACATTATTAGTCGTTTCCTTCTTGCTATCCATCTTGTTTTTATGTGTGCGCATTGGTTTGTTGATCTGGCATGTTTATTGTAGCGGAAAGGAGAAAACAAGGAGACGTACATGTTCGCCGGAGTCACTGCGACAGCAAATCAGCCTCTCTCACATAACCTATATGATATTTAGAAAATAGAAATAAACTCACATAGTCCGATTCAAGCACGTCACCGGCATCGGCTGCCCATAGGTATACCCAGCCCGACTGTTCGCCAGGTCGCCGCCGCCGCCGCCGGCCACGGCCACGGCCCCAGGCACCACCAACAGCGACGCCATCAGCCCATAGCTGAATGCGATCGGGGCATTCACGATCGACCGGCCTGAAGAAAGCCCGTGCATGATTCAATCTGTATTCTGTGGCACACAGCCAGGGCGCCACCCGTTGCCAAAAAAGAACGTTAACGTCCCCTGGTTTGCTGGGGATGGATAGTGAGTTGAAACAACACGGTGTTGCGCTTGGAGTTGCGGCAAGGATTCTGGCACCTCCGACCCTTTTGGGTTTGGTGTCGGCTGCCCTCTCCGCGGGCTCGACTTGCCCTTGTTTTGGGGGGGGGTTTTCTACATCTTTCTTGAGTTGGGATTTTGAATGAATTTTGTCTGGTTATTTAGAACTACGGGGTATTTACTACTACGTAGTAGAATATGATCGATTGATCTACACGTCCGACAGGTCACAGCAGGTATTATATCGTCAAGTCATTTTGATTGGACGTATGCTCCACAACAGGTTATTAACAGAAATATGGTCACTCATGTCCTCATCAAGATATTCACGCCAGGGTTTTGCATTATTGTTGTTTTCTTATTTTCCCAGTCCTGAATCGACTGTCGACGCTCATGACAGGCTGGACTTCTTCTTGAAGGCATACAGCAAGCCCCGGGTCGACGCGTCGTGGTCCTCACCCGCTCCCGGCGTCTCCAGCTCCTTCTGGATCTTCTTGGCCAGCACCTTGCCCAGCTCCACACCCCACTGGTCGAAGGAGTTGATGTTCCAGATGGCACCCTCGGTGAAGGTCACGTGCTCGTAGTACGCAATCAGGGCACCCAGCGTCGACGGGGTGATCTTCTGGGCCAGGATCGAAGTGGTGGGGCGGTTGCCCAGGAACGTCTTGTGCGGCACCAGGTTGTCCGGCGCACCCTCGGTCTTGACCTGCTCGGGCGTCTTCCCGACCATCAGGGCCTCGGACTGGGCCAGGAAGTTGGACGCCAGCATGCGCTGGTGCTTGCCGCCCTCGACGGGGTTGTGCGACTCGGCGGCCATGAGGAAGTCGGAGGGGATGAGCTTGGTGCCCTGGTGCAGCAGCTGGAAGAAGCTGTGCTGGGCGTTGGTGGCGGGCTCGCCGAACAGGATGGGGCCCGTGGTGTACTTGACGTACTCGCCGGAGCGGGTGATGGCTTTGCCGTTGCTCTCCATGGAGAGCTGCTGCAGGTAGGCGGGGAACCGGTGCAGGTACTGGTCGAACGGAGACACGAGGTGCGTCTGGGCGCCAAAGAAGTCGCTGTACCAGACGCTCAACAGGCCGCCGAGGACGGGAATGTTCTGATCCAGGGGAGCCTCTTGGAAGTGCTTGTCCATGGCGTGGGCGCCGGCCAGGAACTGGTGGAAGTTGTCGAAGCCAATGTAGAGGGCGACCGACAGACCGATGGCGCTCCACACGGAGTAGCGGCCACCCACCCAGGACTCGAAGCCGAACATGTTCTTCTTGTCAATGCCGAACTTGGTGACCTCCTCCTCGTTGGTGGACAGGGCCACGAAGTGCTTGGCGATATGAGATTCATCCTTGGCCGTCTCCAGGAACCACGTCTTCGCGCTGTTGGCGTTGGTGGTGGTTTCGGCCGTGGTAAAGGTCTTGGAGGCGATCAGGAAGAGGGTCGTCTCGGGGTCCGAGTGCTTGAGAGCCTCGGCGATGTGGGTGCCGTCAATGTTGGACACGAAGTGCAGCTTCATCCCCTCCTGGCCATATGGCTTGAGGGCCTCGGTCACCATCACGGGACCCCTGAAATTGTCTTGGTTAGTTGCCTTCACGGTAGGTAGCCGGCGGACGACTCACAGATCGGAGCCACCAATGCCGATGTTGATGATGGTGTCGATCTTCTTGCCACTGTAACCCTTCCACTCGCCGCTGCGAACCTGCTCAGAGAACTCCTTCATGTGCTCAAGCACGGAGTTGACATCTTCGACAACGCTCTTGCCATTGACATGCATGGGTTGGTTGGTGACGTTGCGCAGAGCGACATGGTAGACGGCCCGATCCTCGGTGAAGTTGATGTGCTCGCCCTTGAACATGGCATCGCGGAGCTGCTCCACCTGGGCTTCCTTAGCCAGTTTGACCAGCAGGGCCAGGGTGTCCTCCGTGAGGAAGTTCTTGGAGTAGTCGAAAAGGATCTCCGAGTTATCCACCGTGTTGGAAAACGTGCGGCTGAACTTGTCGAAGCGCTGGGGGTCCTTTTCGAACTGCTCCTTCAGGACGATGTTGCGGCCCACGGCATTGTGGTGGTCCTGGAGCTCCTTCCAGGCGTGGAGATCGGTAGCCTGCGAGAAACCCGGCATATTCACTGAAGATAAAACAGGTGGGGTCAGCTATCAGAGCTCTACTCGCGACGACAGAGCTTCCACGGGGGTAGAAACGGGAATCTCTACTCACCTAGTTATCTGTAGAATAGAAGAAAGAAGAGTGAAAGGTCGGGAGATAGTACTGTCAAAAAGACCAAAGGGAGAAAAGGGGAGAAATAATCAAAAGACTTGAGGGAGGATGATGAGGGCAGGATGACGGTTGCGGGTAGAAAAAGGTATGGCGTCAATGTCCGGTGTGTTGCGGTCCGGATCCATGGAGGGGCTGCGTGGGGCCCAATTCATCTTTCTTCCCACTCCATGATCCATGACTACAGTACATTTGCTTTTCACGGTACCTGAAATACCTGATTTCCTGCTGGAATTTGTCAACCTGGTCGTCATGGTTCCTTCTCTATCCCTCTCTAGTCGCCCAGATCGGCCTATTTCTCCCAAACCCTGTCCATCTTCATGTCAGTCCAAGGTCATTTGAACGGCGGATTATATCTTGATCTTGTCAATTGACTTTCCAATCGGTTTGTCATCCATTCAACTCCCCGCCGGATAAATTCCTCAAGCAACATATGTTACTCGATCTTTATCCACGGACTGGGCGGATATTGGGCACCCTCACGGCCCGCATCCACCAAGTCCTGAGCCATCAAACGTGCCATCAGTCGACTGATCGTCAAATAATCAAATCTTTCGGATTGGTTGAAGCAGCCGCCGCCTCATCACCGACCCCAGACAAAGTGAACACTAAGGTGGTCGGAATGTCAACGGGTTCCGGTGTCTGTTTTTGATCTAGACCCAGCGATATTTTCCCTGTAGGACGGATTCAAACTCTTGGCTAGAGCCAGGTTTCTTCTCACTTCTAGTCACAACGGTTTGACCATAGTGTAGTCCAAGCTGAGGCTGGGGATCTTTGGCTTTTTGGTCTTGGGTGTTATATCTCCCCATGGTAACTGCGACATCCACGAAACCACAGTTGTCCAGATCTCATTGTACCGACAGATATCATCCCAGAGACTAACAGGTCCTCGAGTATAGACAGATATCTCCTCGAGCTTGGGGTTGTTCTTGAAGTAAACCTAGTAGACTCGTGCAATCTCCTGTATCAGCTGCAGGTAATTCTGGCCTATCTGATTTCCCTTTCTCTTGAGACTGCATAATTAGTCTTTGTTGAGTTGAATATCAATCGAATAAACAATACAATTTTCGAGTAGTCAATACCGTGATTTCGAAGCAACATGTAGATCATTCGAAGCAGTCCTCCATCGATATACTCCCGGAGTTGATTTGGAGAGCGCCAAGACCCGTGCACGGACCATCGGGATTTTCCAGCTTCATGTCCGCCCGAAACTCCTCTGCGTCGCTTTCCCAGACACCCATCACCTCTTCTCACCCCAACTTCGCCTTGTCGTCTTTTCGTGGGTGTCATTTCCTTGGATCAATAGCAGTAACCTAGGGTCAACAAGTGCTGCATACTTCTCCGTCCGATCAGGAGTCTCCGCGGTCGTTTTCTCCGATTTTATCTACCCAGATCGCGTTGCGAAATCTGTCGCGATGTACAATCCCTACCAGCGTGAGTCTAGTCTACCGAATTCCGAGATTGTATGAGAGTTTATCATCATATACTGACAATATCCACAAGCTCCCGGTCTGTATGGCCGTCCACCGGACTTCGGAGCCTATCCAGGTGCACCTCCAGGAATGGGTGAGTCCCAGTGATCGCCGACCTCTCCCCCGTACCAAGCCTTGGAAACTGACCAGCCAGCTCCTCCCCCCGGTATGGCTCCCCCCGGAATGGCCGCTCCTGGTACGGCGCCGGTGCCAGGGATGCAACAGGCAAACGCCCAGCAGCCCGGCCGACCGGCGGGCTTTCCCGCGAACTTTCAACCGCCCCCAAACATGCCCAACATCAACTTCTCGGCACCCGTCATCCGACTAGGCACATCGGGACCCGCCAAACCAGCGACTCCGGAAACCAGCAGCCAGCGCGGCGCTGATGGCCCGGGACGACGCGCCGGTCTGGGTTCGACCGGTGCGGAATCGCAGCGCCAGAATGTGCGAGACGCCATGATGCAGCTCCAGCCCCCGACCAGGGACGAGATCGTGCGAACAATATTCGTCGGAGGGATCACCGACGGAGTCGGCGGCGACGAGGGGGTCGAGAAAATCCTGCGGTCGGCGGGAAATCTTCGCCGCTGGATCCGTGCGACGGACGCGGACGAAAAACCGTGCAAGTTCGGTTTCGCAGAGTACGAGGACCCTGAAAGTCTAGGTACTGCTGTGGAAGTACTAAAGGACATTGAAGTGCCTGTGAAGAGACAGTCCCCGTCAAAGGAGGCTGACAAGGAGGACCGCGATATCGAGAAAAGCACGTTGCTGGTACGGTGCCATCCATTGATCCGGTCTTTAATGACGTTGTCTAATATTGGTGTGACCAGGTCGTTGTGGATGAAAATTCTACGAAATACCTCGAGCAATACGAGAACAGCAGAGGCGAACAGGATCCTGCTGAACGCCAATCCCGGATCGATGCGGCTCGCGAAACCCTCTCGGGCGTGCTGTCGCACATGTTTCACCCTCCCTCTCCCGCCCAGAAAGAGGATGGCTCGGGTATCGATCGCGAAGGCGACACAGCGATGCAGGATGCGGAAGGACAAAACGACGGGACCTCGGCCGAAGTCGTCACGATCCCCATCACCGTGGAGGACGAGTTATCCGATATTCCTGCGGGCATGAGAGAAACGGTCGCCAAGGAAATCGCCGCCTTCCGGGATCGTAGCAATCGCAGGGATATTGAGCGCCTCCGGCGCGAGGAGGAAATCGAGTCCATGGAACGAGCTCGCAATGCAGGCTCGCGACCCAGCCGACTGTCCTCTCCTCCCGCCGCCGCACCCAGTGGGCCAGCTGCCGGTCCGAATGGTATCCCTCTTGGTCCCCGGGACCGCGGAACGCCTAGCGCACCGACTGGACCTAAGGGGTTCGGAGTGCAGATCCCCAAGGACTACCAAAAGGGAGTATCTTTTGTGAACGGTGGCTCTATGAACGGTGGACCGTCGGTGCATATTGACCGGGAAGATGAGGAGTCTGACGCGAGCGACGAAGACCTCGAGCGGCGCCGCCAGGAGCGAAGGGAAGCCGAGCAAGAAAAGCAGTTCCTAGACCAAGAACGACGGTGGTTGAATCGTGAGCGGAGCAGAACGGCGGCTCTCGAACGGGAGAAGAAGCGGGACAAGGAGGAAGACGGCCGGATGCAAGAAGCGAAGGAAGACATGGACCGGCGACTCCGGGACTGGAACGACGACATGGAAGCGAGTCGCAAGGTCCACGATTATTACGCCGACCGCGGGGCGTGGCTACGCACTCGCGCTGCTTTCCGATCCCGCGAAGTCAGCATGGACGAGGCGGACCGCGCGGCGGAAGACCGCGAGCGCGCTCGATCCGTCCAACAACGCGAGCAGGCCCGTGGCATGGCGGACGACTTCCTGGCACGCCAGGCGGAGGAGATGGAGACCCGGCCCCAGGCGCCGAGAGAGCCTCAGCGTTTCAAGCTGTCGCTCGGTGCGGCGGCTCAAAAGGCCCATGCCGCTACCCACCGGCGCACCGTGGCAGAAGTCGAAGGACTCCTGGAGGACGAGGAGGAACCCGAGGCCACGGCTCGACGACCGCTCATCCCGATCAAGTTCGACAGTGCCGCCGAAGCCGCGGGGCTCACCGAGGAAGAGCGCGCCCAAGCGGCGCGACAGCTCGCGGCGGAAATCCCCACCGACAAGGAGGGGCTGTGGAACTGGGAGGTCAAGTGGGAGTTTGTGGACGACAGCATTGTCAGCGAACAACTCAAACCCTTTGTGGAGAAGAAGATCATGGAGTACCTGGGAGTTCAGGAGCAGATGTTGGTGGATGTTGTGGAGGAGCATGTGCGACAGCATGGCAAGCCTCAGGAGTTGGTCGAACAGCTCGAGATGGTGAGCTCCCTTCAAAAGGAATTTCTTTTAGTATCGACATGCTAACTTGACAACTTTGATAGGCACTGGACGAAGAAGCCGAGGTTCTGGTGCGGAAGCTGTGGCGGATGATCATCTTCTTCTCGGAGAGCGAGAAACGAGGGCTCTCTGGATAAACGTGAATCGCTTTTTACGGCGATTGCCAGTCATATCAAATTGTGGAAGGTTTCTCTCCATGGTTTCTCGGTTGTTGTCCCGGAGCATGGCGAGCCAGGTTAACAGTATCTACTTGCGTCCATTGCATACGCATGTTGTACGCTTAAAGGAATGTTCCAATATCATGAATAGCATAGGGGATCATTCCTTTCTTGATCTCTCAAGATACGCCATTAGGACACTGTTACGCTTCTGAGGCATTTTGAGTATGGCAGTTAGAAAACAAGCCATTAATTAACCTTGACTGCGGAGATCAATGTCGATCATACTATTTCCTAATCGAAATCCCTCTGCTGTATCACTCGTCTACAGACTATAAAATCGCGTTGTATGTAACTACAGGAGTCTACACAGATCATCCAAGAACCAACCAGTAGTCTCAAGTCGGAGGTAATCCGACAGTCCCCAAGCCAGACGTCAATGGTGGAGAAACCCACGCCATGTCCGGAGCCAATTAACCCATCAATCACCAGCGAGTTCCCCACAGAACCCTAGAGGAATCGTGGAGAAACAGTGAGCGTCGCCCGCGCATTAACCCCGATTGAGCCTGCTTGATGAGGGGCGTCTTTCGCATATAATTGCTACTGTCCCACTCGGCTGCTACTACGTTTCATTCTTTATGATTTCTGAACGAGGTTTATGCGAATTGCAAGTCTATTGTGGGTGTTACTGAGGAGTGAATATTGGATGTGATTGAAGTACTGCGCGGTATACTTCTTGGGTCGACAACACCCCGCATCTATCGAGTTCAGCCTCCTAGAACAATATGGTGAAGATTACAGGCTTCACCACCCGGGATGTCCGGTTTCCGGTGTGACTATCCTGATTGCGCTGCGCTGTTACTGTACCACTAACGTATGAACAAGACATCCCTCGACAAGACGGGTTCCGATGCCATGAACGCAGCGGGGGACTACTCCGCCGGTTACTGTATCTTCCACACCGACTCTGATTACGAAGGACACGGCATGGTAAGATCATGCATCCCATCCCTCGAAACCTAAACCTCGAGTCCCGATCCAGCTAATACCCAGACAAGACATTCACCATCGGCCGAGGCAACGAAATCGTCTGCGCAGCCATCACGCTCCTCGCGCCCCTCGTCGTCGGCAAAGACCTAGACGACCTCACCTCCAACTGGGGCCAAACATGGCGGTACCTCGTCTCCGACAGCCAGCTGCGCTGGATCGGCCCCGAAAAGGGCGTCATCCACCTGGCCCTCGGCGCCGTCGTCAACGCCCTCTGGGACCTGTGGGCCAAGACCCTCGGCAAGCCCGTCTGGCGTATCGTCGCCGACATGACCCCGGAGGAGTTCGTCCGCTGCATCGATTTCCGCTACATCACCGACGCCCTGACGCCGGAAGAGGCCATCGCTCTCCTCAAGGAGGTCGAGCCCGGTAAGCAGGACCGTATCCGCGAGGCGGAGCGCAGTCAGGCCGTGCCGGCTTATACGACCAGTGCGGGATGGCTGGGCTACAGCGAGGATAAGATGAAGGCGCTGCTAGGTGAGACCCTCGCGCAGGGGTACCGCCACTTCAAGATCAAAGTCGGGGGCAACCTCGAGGATGATAAGAGACGGCTGCGGATCGCGCGCGAGGCGATCGGTTACGACCGGGGGAATATCCTCATGGTGGATGCCAACCAGGTATTACCCACACATATCCTCTTCAACCCCTCGACCGGGAATAACCAGTCTAACCAACAATCCATCCAGATCTGGTCCGTCCCCGAAGCCATAACCTGGATGCAAGAGCTCTCCGAATTCCAACCCTGGTTCATCGAGGAGCCCACCTCCCCAGACGACATCCTCGGCCACGCAGCGATCAAAAAGGCCCTCGCGCACACCCCGCACGGACCCATCGGCGTCGCCACGGGCGAGATGTGCCAGAACCGCGTCATCTTCAAACAGCTCCTGCAGGCTGGTGCGTTGACGGTGCTACAGGCCGACGCGTGCCGGGTCGGCGGCGTCAACGAGGTCCTCGCCATCCTGCTGCTCGCTCGCAAGTTCGGGGTGCCGATCGTGCCGCACTCGGGGGGCGTGGGTCTGCCTGAGTATACGCAGCATCTGAGCACGATTGACTACGTTGCTGTTAGTGGGGTGAAGAGCGTGCTGGAGTATGTGGACCATTTGCATGAGCATTTTGTGTATCCGAGTAGTGTGCGCGATGGGTACTATGTTACGCCGATGGAGCCTGGGTATAGTGTGCAGATGAGGGGGGAGAGTATGGATCGGTTTGCGTTTCCCGGGGAGGAGGGGAAGAGTTGGTGGAGGGGGGAGGAGGCGAGGGTTATTTTGGAGGGGCCGCGGGTTTGATGGGGAGTTTTAGACGGGTGGGAAAACGGTAGAATTTGAACTTGATTTGAAAGCATGTGTGGTATTCGTAAATGTTCATTCTATGGTACAAGCGAATAGTAGCCAGGGATAGTAGCACTGGCTTGAAGAGCACTGGATCGAGTCCAGGTTGCTCGGGTACGGGGTGAATCCCTCGGCTGGTCTCCCACCGGGGGTATGTATACAAAAATGAGGCACGCTTCCAGAATGCCATGCGATCAGACCGTAATTTCTGGTCTAGATAGTCGTGGAAATCGTGTCAGTAACGCGTTCTGATAGACTGACCACGCCCTATCCAGAACATCAATGCTTATCGCCATTGGATGCCGAAAATCTTCAGCGCCTTGCCCACGCCAGGCTTTTCATGGGCTTGCTCAAGAATCAAACGCGAGTGACCTTTCAGATATTAGTTTTATTTAACAACAACTGTAGTGCAAAGAGGGGCATACCTTTAACATCCAGCGCGAGAAGCTGATACTCCCACTCGGACTTATCGAGCGGCTTCATCATGTGCACGACGACGACGCCGGAGTTCCGCGGGCCCGCAACCTGATAATACGGTTAGATAACCTCATTCGGCTCTTCGTAGTCAATGATAAATTCTTACATGAAAGTTCATGCGCAAGTGTTCACGACCCAGGCGATCCTTCTCGATGGTTGTCCTTTACACACACACGTTAGCCACTCCCACCCACATAAGTGACGGGGAAAACGAAAGACATACGCAATCGGCCGGTTCCGCGCCCATCGGCTCCAGGTATTCTCGCCAAAAGCCGCAATCTCGCGCCGGTCGCCCAGCAAGTCCGTACAACGGGGATCGTCCTTGATGCGCTCGACAGCCTTTTCAAACTGCCAAGTGCGACTGTTAGGCGAGAAAACCTCGGTGTAGAGAAGATAAAACACGCCGCCCTGTCATTCCACCATGGTCAGCGTATTGTCCTATTCTAGTGTAGGGATCCAGGAGCAAAAGTCGAGTCGTACAGTAAGCGCCGCGCCGACCAAAATGACGGCGAAATTGACCGACTGCTGCGTTGCCCGCGCGACCTTCTCCCGCCCACTCAGCTCCCCCCATTCATACCGGCCGTCATCGGACAGCACGGTGACATTTCTCCTCCGCGGGGAGGGCGTCGCTCCGGGTTGTTGGCCTATGTCGCGGTAGGTGGCATAGCTGCGGGCGAGGTCGGTGGTGCGGGGAAACCGAGCAGCAGCAGCAGCAGCAGCAGCAGCAGGGCGCAGTAGACAGACGCGCGAGGCCTGTGCGGAAAGGGGGCGAAGAGAGAGACTCATAGCGACATTGCAGGAAGGGAAAGGGGTCGCGTAAAGGACATGAGTTGGTAGTTCCGGACGATGGAAATGATCACATCCAGGTCGAGGCGAATCCCGAGAGGTTCTTCTTCATTTCCCAAAAGGGAACGTTTTGGTCAATTTCCGAGAAATGAAAATAAATTACGGGCCGTTTGGCCTCACCGCCCGCCTCTCGCCGGATAGGGTCACGTGGATGACTGCTTGCGGTGGAATCTTTCCGGGTACGACGTAATTTGCAATACGGATCCAGGACCGTCCCCGCAAAAGGGGTCTGGATCGCAGCCAAGAGATGCGTCATGGGGGTGTAATTTGCAAGACGGAGACTAGACTCCCAATCCATGGGTGGATTTCCGACCACGTTCGACCCTCCTTCTCGACCCGATTTGATCTCCATATTATCTTGTTCGCTCTCTGGTTGTTCCCAGCGTTTCCTTATTCCGACTTCTGTCATCTTCTCCTTTTCCCTCCTCGCTCCGACTCCCCCACAACACCACCCTTTCACGGTCTGTTCCTCATCATTCTGGTTTCTCTTGTTCTCCCCTCTTCGTTATGGCTGCCTCTAAGGCCGAGTCTCAAAAAATCTTCGAGAAATTGAAGCTGAAGCCCGCAAACAAGGTACCCCTCTTCGCGCCCCTAACAATACGACTTCGCTACCTGGACGGTCACACTGATTTTTTTTTTTCTCTCAGGTCTGCTTCGATTGTGGTTCCAAGAATCCAACATGGTCGTCCGTTCCGTTTGGCATTTATCTGTGCCTGGATTGCTCCTCTAACCACCGCAACCTGGGTGTCCACATTTCCTTTGTTCGCTCCACGAACCTCGATCGTATGCTCTTCTCCGCGTCCATAGCACCTGTGATATTCTCTGTGAAGTCTAGACTAACCCCGGTACAGAATGGCAATGGGATCAACTGCGGACGATGAAGGTCGGTGGTAATGAGTCCGCTACCAAATACTTCCAATCGCATGGGGGCTCCGCTGCTCTGGCTAGCAAGGACGCCAAGGTCAAGTACACGTGCAATGCCGCGGTCAAGTACAAGGATGAATTGAAGAGACGCGTCGCGGAGGACGCCCGGCAGTGAGTGCTCCAAGTGAATATCTCATGACCGAGGTAGGAAACTAACCGCATGGTCACCACCAGGTTCCCTGACGAGGTCGTGGTCGACGTTCCCGCCGGCACCCCCTCCAACGGCTCCAATACCCCCGCGGAGGCCGACGATGATTTCTTCTCCTCTTGGGACAAGCCCTCGATTAAGCGCCCGAGCAACCCTCCCTCCCGCACGGGCACCCCGCCCGTCGTCGGCCGCACGACGTCGCCCTATTTGAATGCAGGCGCCAACGGAAATGGCACCACTCGCTCCAAGTCCCCCCTCTCGGCCTCCGACAAGGAATCGTCGCCCGCCCCGACAGCCATCAGGTCGAGCGCTAGCGTGCGGAAGACCGCGGCCACGGGCACCGCGAAGAAGACCAGCGTCCTGGGCGCTAAGAAGGCCCCCAAGCTAGGGGCAAAGAAGGTCGCCGCTGCCGACACAATCGATTTCGACGAGGCCGAGCGAAAGGCGAAGGAGGAAGCGGAGCGCATTGAGAAGCTGGGGTACGACCCCGAGGCTGAACAGGCTGCGGCGGACGCCAACGCGGCCGCGGCAACCGCCGCCAAGCCCATTGCGGCCCCCTCGCCGATCAGTCCTCCCAAGCCCGGCTTCGGCGCATCTCGGTCGTCGCAGGATCGGAACTCGAGTGACGTGGAGCGCCTTGGAATGGGCGTTGGCCGGCTGGGATTCGGCCAGACCTTCAGCAAGAAACCGGTTGCCCCGAAGCTGGGCTTTGGCTCGGTCGGTCCCGTCGGGGCGTCCAGAACCGCGGAAGATGGTGGGCCACTTTCACTTCCCTTTTGACCGAAATACCTCAAGATTCGCTAACCAAGTGTGCCTTGTAGATGCGGAAATCCAGCAGAACAAGACGCGATTCGGCCAGCAGAAGGGCATCTCGTCCGACGAGTTCTTTGGCCGTGACCGTTTCGACGCCAACGCCCAGTCCGAGGCCAAGGAGCGGCTGCGCCAGTTCGATGGTGCGACTGCCATCTCCAGCAACAACTACTTCGGACGACCGGAGGACGAACTGCCCATGGGCGACGACACGTACGGCGACCTGGAAACGGCAGCCAAGGACTTTGTGCGCCGCTTCGGCATCACGGCCGGTGACGATCTGGAGAATCTGTCGAATCTGGTGGGCGACGGTGCGGTGAAATTGCAAGGTATGACTGCTTCTGGCTGGCCGTAACTACATCAGCACTGACCGCGTAACAGGCGCCATACGGAGTTATCTGAACAGCTAGATGATTGAGAGTTCGCGCCTTGCATACCGTACCGTACCATACCATACCATATTCCATTGGCCAATTGATTCTATATGGCGTTTGTTTCCTTACCATCTGCTCTTCTCTTCTTTTTCTTTCCCTATATCCCTCAATGAGTTAAATCCGCCATGTCGCCGCCCACTTCCCTTGAGATACATGGTTTCCTCTGGTAGAAAACGAGGAATCACACATCTCCCGTCGGCCATCATCCTGATTAAATGTCCCTGCGCCTTCCCACCTGCTAATTCCTTCTCCATTCCACTTACCGGTTGCGATTATTCGCTAGCGTCAATACAAAAGTGTCGTCCCGTTACGTTCGGCAGTCAGTCCGTCTATTTTCGAGGGAGACGTTGAGTTGAGTTCTGATTCGAGTTGGGTTCGCTTCTTGTATATCTTTTTTTTCTCTTTATCTTGTTTCTTTCGCTCCGTTTTGCTTGATTGTTTGTGCTGTGCTGTTTTGCTTTGCTCTGCTCTGCTTGCTGTGTGTAAGGTCAGGTAGGTACTTGGTAGGGCGGTAGGTGGTAGGTAGTGCTGGAGTTTTCGTTCCTTGAATACTTGTTTTGGACGAGTTGCTATATCTAGACTTATTACTTTGATTCTTCTTCTTCTTCTTCTTCTTCTTTTCCTGTTCATTCGTATAGCCTTTTTATGAAAATAATGGACGATAGTATGTAGTAGTAGTAAGGTTATATTCATTAATATGCGTAATGATACATTCTCTATATGACATTGTTGAAATATCTACACCCTCTCAAATCCTCCCTACCCACCGAGTAAACACTACAATAACCCCATGATCAAACAACCCCATCACCCCCTATAGATCGCATCCGCAACCTTCGCAACCTGCCACATCTCACGCACATCATGCACACGCACGATGTCCGCCCCTCCAGCAATACTGGCCGTAACAGTCGCAGCGGTACCCCACGAGCGCTCCTTCGCCGTCCGCACGCCCGTCAAGCTACCGATAAAGCGCTTCCGACTAGGCCCCATCAGCCACGGCAAGCCCTGCAGCCCGTGCGTGCTCGTGCGCAGCGCGTGCAGATCGCGCAGCAGAGCCAGGTCCTGCGGCTGGTTCTTGGCGAACCCGAGACCGGGGTCGAGGATGATGCGCCAGCGGCGGATGCCGGCTGCTTCTGCGTCGGCGATGCGGGCGCGGAGCTCGGCGCCGACGTCGGCGACGACGCCGTTGGGGTAGTCTGTGAGCTTGGTCATTGTTGAGGGGGTGCCGCGCATGTGCATCAGGATGATGGATTTCCCTGTCTGCGCGGCTGTGCGGAGCATGGCGGGGTCGAGTTGCCCGGCTGAGACGTCGTTGATGATGTCGGCGCCTGCGGCGCAGGCTTCGGCTGCGACGCGCGCGCGGTACGTGTCGATGCTGATGGCGGTAGAGGATGCCTCGGGGATGGTGGTCCGGATGTGGCGGATTGCGGGGATCACGCGGGCGAGTTCTTCTTCTTCGCTGATGGGGGTCGAGCCGGGGCGTGTGCTTTCACCGCCGATGTCGATGATTGTGGCGCCTGCGGCGATGAAGTCGCGGACTGTGGTTGCGAGGGATGCGAGGTCGGCGGGGGAGTGGGTGCCGCCGTCGGAGAAGGAGTCGGGCGTTAGGTTGAGAATTGCCATTATGTGGGTTGGGCGCGCCGCGTCGGTGGCGTGGAGGGAGCCGAAGGTAGGGGAGATGGGTGTCGTTGCTGTCGGGAGTGGGTGCGGTGGCGCGAGGGACGCGAGGTGCGATTCGTAGGTGGTTGTGTGGTCTGGGAAGGGGGGTACCTCATGCCCAATGAGCCTGGTTGAGTTGTCGTTAGCGGGACTGTATTTGAGACTGGATAGTAGAAGCATACTGGCACAGAGGTCGGAGGACGAAATCTCGCTCAAGCATCAACTGGTGCGGGATAGTGAGGCGCTCGTTGGAGAAGACTTGCTGGTCGTAGAGGAGGATGTCTAAGTCAATAGATCGCGGCCCTTTGTCGATCAACTTCTTCCTCCCAAGTGCGATCTCAATCCCCTGCAGCGTGTCCAATAGCTCCATGGGGCCCAGGCTGGTTTCAACCTAGACGAAGTCAGTTGCGATGTTGCGATGATCGGTATACTACCGGTAGAGGGAAAAATTTTACCTCACAGACGCCATTGAGGAACGGATCTTGGTCGAGGACGTACATGGGCGCCGTCTCGTAGAGGGAGCTTGTGCGCTGGACCTTGACGCCAACCCGGTCCATCTCGAGACACGCGGCCTCGATCATGTCGACACGGTCCCCGACATTGCTCCCAAGAGCAATGAATGCCCGGTGGGACGGTGGCTGCACAGGGCCCATGCTGGAATTGGATCTGGCTATCGGGCTGCGGGAGAAATTTCGAATGTGGGATTTTGTCGGAGGGAATTTGCTAGCGTCATTTGCCCGGGAAGACGAGCTTTGATTGCTATCTTTCTGAACCGCTCGTCGCAGTCCTGGGTGTGTGGATTAGCCGGTAATGTCGAATGGCACTGCGTTATTTTGTGCCATACATGAGACAACAAAAACCATTTGCCAGATGTACAGTATACTACGGACGTCTCAGAGGAAATGTATGCGTACCATATACAGACAGGTTTCTACCGGATGGAGACGGTTAGATTATGATACTCGAGGGCAGATCAGATTTGAGGGGACCTGCCTCTTGCCCAGATCTCGACTGCTATTCATGACAATCCCTCGTGGGGAACGAAAGAAACTAATTCGCGAAGAAGACCACAAGCGATAGCCACCAACGGCGTGGTTCAACGAGGCAGCGGTACCATGCCAATTGGAAGCTGGCCCAAATCGCATACTTGCAAAGGTGAGAATGGATTGAAGGGTCGCGGGGTGTTGCACGCCGGACGGAAAAATAAATTCTATACGTCATGTGCTTTTTATGTCATCCATCTTGCTTATGTCAACATTGCTACTACTGTGCATAACTATGCAATCTATGTAAAGATGGATGCATGTGGCATCTTGTCTTTTGAACATACTCTCAAGATTCCACCCAGTCGACAGTCTCCCCAGAGATTCCCTAGTCGGGCAATTCAACCCCCGTTGATGCTTGAATTTCGATGCCAGTTGTGAATTTCTGACACCACGGATGCGGAAGATGGTCACGACAGACAATATATCAGCTGATGATTATCATCGCCTGGATTTTACTAAGGGATTAATTACTAGGAGTATACTTGCAAAGGCAGCAGCCATCTCTAACACTAACATACCATAGCAGGTCCATTGAACATCATGATGTTTGATATTTTCGTTTTCCCGCAGCTCTTCAACCAGGAAAAGTAAAGGGAGATCAATAATCGCGCAGAGCTAGCCTATTTTGATCTCGATCTCTCGTTCCATTGTCACATTCACAGCGATCTAAATGTATCTGAGGGGATGTCAGGCAACATATGTTTATCATAATCCAAACAGTCCCCACTGTTGGATAACTAATCATAATCTCTGCGGAAAGATTGCTCAATTACTCATCCACATGATCCACAATGGTCACTCTCCCTAGTTCTTAGGGCGGCTTCTATTCCAAGGGGAGATTCAGTATCCGACTCGATTGCCGAGTCGCGCCTTTGGGGCTCTCCGCAACATTATGATGCTGGTGGGGAAAGTTAAGAGCTTTTCTTCCTGGCCACAATTGGTTCGTTTGCTGGCAGGAGCCGTGAATGTATAGAGCGCCCTGACGGTGTCTTCCTGGGGTGTGGTATCGTGTCTGATTTCGGCTATTTTCGGCCCTGGGCAGATTGAATACATTCTAAGCCAAGGGTACCATGAGATTCTTTGTGATCTGTCAAGGGCAGCATCATAGTCTATTATCCATCGAGAATGCTACGGATCTTTTGGAGCTTTCCCCAGTCCCAATCTTGGATCGATCCCTATTTATAACCGTTAGTGGAACCAACCTGGTCAGTGCGGTCTCCATGGACAGGTACAGCACTGATTGATAAGAACTCTCAACATGAAAACAAGTAAAAAGGGCCATGTCCTCCACCGTATGTACTATATACTATTGTAATGTCGTGTCACGATCACTGGATTGGCAGGGATTGGTCCTTCTGCCTTTGTGCCTGAGAATGTGACACTCTTTCGTGCTGCCTCAGGCATCGAGGCAACCCCGCCCGCACTCATCAGGCGATTCGGCAAAGCCGATCAGGGTGGAAAGCCTCGGTTCTTTTGCCTCTGTTGATGCTTCGCCCTCGGTCCCCGCCTGTCTTCCCCTTCTTCTTATTAACCTCTCTCCATCATTTTCCCCTTTCCTACCCCGGATCTTCCTTCTTCTCTCCATCTCTCCTCCTTTGATCTCCCTCTTCTGTCTACCATTTCAGGTTTCCTTCCATAACACATCCACCATGTCTTCTCCTCGTAAGTTCCTCTCCGTGTACTTCTCCGCACGTGTCAGACCGCCCGTGGAAATGGACGCCGACAGATGGTTGTGGCAAGAGACCCTATGTTGACGAGAAATCTGTCGCTAGAACAAATTCGCACCACTCTGACGGATCTCCTCAAGATCCAGCATCCCGTCCTGCTGGCCGGTATGAACGTGGCCGCCGGCCCCAAGCTGGCTGCCGCGGTCACCAATGCCGGTGGTCTCGGTGTCATCGGTGGTGTCGGTTACACCCCCGAGATGCTCCAGGAGCAGGTCGATGAGCTGAAGAGCTACCTCAACGACAAGAACGCCCCTTTCGGTGTGGATCTGCTGCTTCCCCAGGTTGGCGGTAGCGCCCGTAAGACCAAGTGAGTCCCCTATCCCCTGCACCGAAAGACCGTGTCGGAAGAGAGGCAAATCGCTAATCCATTTTCTTCCCATCCAGCTACGACTACACCAAGGGCAAGCTGAACGAGCTGGTCGACATCGTCATCAAGAGCGGTGCTCGCCTGTTCGTCTCCGCCGTCGGTGTGGCCCCCAAGCCCGTCGTCGAGCGTCTCCACAAGGCCGGCATTCTGTACATGAACATGATCGGCCACCCCAAGCACGTCCAGAAGGCCCTCGACGCCGGTGCCGACATCATCTGCGCCCAGGGTGGTGAGGGTGGTGGCCACACCGGTGACGTCCCCACGACCGTCCTCATCCCCACTGTTGCCAAGCTGTGCCAGGGCAAGAAGAGCCCCCTGACCGGTGGTCCGGTGCAGGTCGTCGCCGCCGGTGGTCTCTACAACGGTAACTCGCTCGCTGCTGCCCTCATGCTGGGCGCCTCGGGTGTCTGGATCGGCACCCGCTTCATCCTCGCCGACGAGGCCGGCGCCCCCAAGGCTCACCAGGAGGCTGTCCGCACCGCGGGCTTCGAGGATAACGTGCGCACTATCATCTTCACTGGTCGCCCCATGCGCGTGCGCATGAACCCCTACATCCAGAACTGGGAGGAGAACCGCCAGGACGAGATCAAGAAGCTCACCTCCCAGGGTATCATCCCCGTCGAGCACGACTTCGAGAACCTGCCCGACGATGTCGATGACGACACCCTGGACAACGCCCGTCCCTTCCTGATGGGCAAGGTGTCCGCCGTCGTCAACGAGAAGAAGCCCGCCAAGGCCATCGTCGACGAGCTGGTCAATGACGCCGCGGTCCTGATCAAGCAGGGCAACAAGATGCTGTCCAAGCTCTAAGCGCGTTCGTTCATTGGCGATTTTTTTCACGTTTTCTTCCCCCCTTAGAAGTCGATGTTGCATGTGACGCGAGCACGGTGGATGGATACAGATTTGCATTCTACATTTACTATACCTCTTGAGCCCGGTCCCATGCGTTTTGTGTACAGACATGGGTGTAACATTCTATGATTTATTTCCTTTGTTTTCAGCAAATTGATAGCAAAATTGATGACTCTCAAAAAGTCAGGTTTTTGGAAATTTCCAACCAACTACCAATACTTTTAAAGATTGAATACTTGGCTAGGTTGAATCCCGCGTGCGATAACCGACAAATCTGCCGGGCAACCAACCGATGAATAGATGCCCTGACCTCGTCGTATCCACCCATCACTTGGGACATTGACTATTTAGGTTAGAACTGTGAGTACACAGCAGACAAGCTCTCTGCAGAATGAAATACTCTCGGGACAAACTTAATTGCCACAACGGGGTCAAAAGATAGATAAATGCGATCCACTTTGGGGTGCTGTGACTGATAAGGGTTTGTTCAGTGGTTCAATTCACCACCCACATAGTCATCCGCGATTGACAACTTAATCCTTTTCACCAAATAGCATTAGGTACCAAAGTTGATAAGATCTCCTCTGAAAACAGCCCAAACGCGCTTATCAGCCCGGTCCGGACTGAAACAGCACGAGGAATAAAATGGCGGGATCCTCCTATCACCACGTATCAGCGCACGGCTTATCATCAACCAATCATCAGAGTATAATTCCACGTGGATTGGAGTTAGCTGGGTGGGGAAATCGGCTCCAGACCTACTGCTCTCTTCTTAGCTTTTTCTGATTCGGGGAGGGGAGCAAGCGATATGGGATACTTATTGGAAGGATTCTGGTGGGGGAAAGGATGGGAGAAAATATTGGGAATATAGTAGGAGCATGTTTTCTTCTTTTTCTTCTGCTTCTTCTACTTCTTCCTGTTGATTTCTCTGTTCGAGTTGTGTCGAGACTTGCGTCATACGTTATCGAGAGCCCCTTGCTTTCTTGTTCTGCATAGTGTTATTATTGTTGTTGTTGCTTTTTTTTCAGCGGTGGGATCCTGCGACATCTTTCTGCAGGTTGATTCTCGACACAACACCGCTGGAAGAGAGTTGGGAGATACTGTCGAGTCGCGTTCCCATTGCAGCTACTACCGTCACGATGCTCAAAGACAAAGAGTTGGACATTGAAAAAGGTCCTCATGTGGCCGATACAACCGTCGATGACAGCGCCGATGGAGCCGTTCCGGGCCAGAGCTTTGAATACGGCACCTCGATGTATGCGAAGATTCAGCGACTGGCGGGAAAGCTGAACATCGAGCAGCGAGGGATCGAGCGTGTTCCAGCGGAGGAGCAGACGGATACGTCGTATTTCAATATAGGGAGCATGGTTCGTCTTCGAGGCTCGGATTAAATTGTTTGCATTATGCTGACCGTCACAGTGGCTGGCAGCCAACATGGTGGTCAGTTCCTTCGCAATCGGTGTGCTGGGAAAGTCACTCTTTGGACTTCAGTTTGTTGATGCGATTCTTGTGGATATATTCTTCAACCTGCTGGGCATCATGACCGTCTGCTTTTTTTCGTGTTTCGGTCCAGCGTTTGGACTGCGACAGATGGTGCTGTCAAGGTTTTGGTTTGGGTGGTGGCCAACGAAGTTCAGTAAGCTTTTAATCACCCTGCGTCTGTTGAGAAGAGTTTCCGCTTATAATTCTCTTCACAGTTGCCATCCTGAACGTCCTCGCCTGCATCGGCTGGTCCGCAGCCAACGCCATCGTCGGAGCCCAGCTCATCCACGCAGTCAACAACGACGTTCCCGGATTCGCAGGAATCCTCATAATCGGCCTATGCACGCTATGTATCACGTTTGCCGGTTACAAAGTGGTTCATCAGTACGAGTACTGGAGCTGGATTCCGACGTGCATCGTCTTCATCATCATTCTCGGCACTTTCGCCCACTCGGGCGACTTCAGAAACGTCCCCATGGGCGTGGGGATGTCCGAGCTGGGTGGTGTCCTATCCTTCGGGTCAACCGTGTACGGCTTCGCTACTGGCTGGACCAGTTACGCAGCCGACTACACAGTATATCAGCCGGCCGATAGGAGCCGGCGCAAGATTTTCCTCTCGGCCTGGCTAGGCCTAATCGTCCCGCTGCTCTTCACGCAGATGCTCGGCATCGCTATCATGTCAGCCACCACCATCGACGACGGTCACAACAAGTACCAGGCAGGATACGACGCCTCCGGTAATGGCGGCCTGCTAGCCGCCGTGCTCGAACCCTTAGGCGGGTTCGGCAAATTCTGCCTCGTGATCCTAGCGCTCTCCATCATCGCGAACAACTGCCCCAACATCTACTCTGTCGGGCTGACCCTGCAGGTAATGAGCCGCTATTCGCAGCGTGTGCCGCGTTTCGTCTGGGTCTTCTTGGGCTCGTGTGCCTCCATCGCCATCGGCGTCCCCGGCTACGATCACTTCGAGGCCATCCTCGAGAACTTCATGAACATCATTGCCTACTGGTTGTCCATATATTCTGCAATCTCCCTGTGCGATCACTTCTTCTTCAAGCGCGGCTTCGCCGGCTATCGCCCTGAGTACTATGACCATCCCGATAAGCTCCCCGTCGGTATTGCCGCTGCCGTTGCCTTTGCTTGCGGTGTCGTGGGTGTGGTCCTCGGTATGAGTCAGTCATGGTGGGTCGGGCCGATTGCCTTGCATGCGGGCATGGCTCCAGTAGGAGGTGACGTTGGATTTGAGCTGGGATTTTCTTTTGCCTTTGTATCATATCTAGTGCTGAGGCGGGTTGAACTTAGGGTCATTGGTCGGTAGGGAGGAGTTCATGTTATATTCGTTTCTTTGCTTTGGTTTCAACGGTCATCCTGGGAGGTATATGTCATTCTGTTCCATCTTCAAAAGCTCTCTGTAAATAGATCAATAGTATTAGCTTTGCACTCATTGGTTGATCTGTATAAATCACTTAGACGTGCTTTCAATCGTCGACAAATTACCTCTCGTGCTTCACCCAGCCACAATCGTCGCCTCATATCTGACGTTCCTCAACTCAACCATGTAAGTATACTGCTGTCTTGCTCATTCTTATTGAGGATTCCGAGAGCCTAAGATATATTTTTGTAAATATTTTGAGGTTCGAACTGCGCGTAGACAGGAGGTGACAGGATACTGTTGTTAGAAAGATGAATGGAAGGTTGAAGTGCAGGGGGTGCTTTTTTGCCATATGCAGTTTCCTTCGACAACCACCATTTGCTATGTCCAACTTACCAAGAAGTGTTCAAAACATGACCATCATTATTGAGTCGTTCAGTCAAATTGTTCTGAATCTACTTTACATAAGACTTTTACAGAAACGGACTGTTGTATAAAGAAAATCCTGTCGATCACTAATAATAAATAGCTATCTCTATCATTTTCATATCTTTGCTGTCATGTTGAAGAATTGCAAGCAAGAAACATGAAATATGATGTTGAATAACCTATCTGCTCATATGTCTAGAAGCTAACTCTATACTTTACGCTTCTGCAGATAGCATGGTCATAAGGAAGGCAATTTCAATTAGGCCGTTGAGACAAAAGTGAGCATGTATCTTTTGGCATGTGTCTGTCTCCGGATTTTAAAAACGAAAGGAAAAAAAGGAAAAAGAAAGGAAACCCGATATCAGTGCCGGTAGTATCAAGAAATGGAAACTCCGTCTTATCTGCGTGACAAAAAGACCCTACCACCGTTGAAGCGGGATGAGAGTCATATTGCTGTTTGCGACTTGGTTGGATGAGACCTAGTTTTATGTCTCGTTTTCCGGGGGGGCGCTCGGAGGTGTGGTCAACGTAGCAATAAGAATAACAGGCTTTTCGATCAAGACGTTACTATGCCCTTCTTCTCCGCATCGAGAGAGGCCAGGGAAAACCAACGCAAGGAACACACCAATCATATCGCTATCGTTGAAACTCTCAAGATCAGAAAACTGGATCTTGTTATGTGATTCAGCGTCAATGATAGTGAACCTTTTCAAATGATTCTTGCGTACAACTTGTTCAGGAAACTGTTTGTGAACGGGGAAACACATAAGCCATCCGTATTGACTTGGCGAGGACGCCATCCTAGCTGCGAGTTCAGCCGCTGGGCTTGCTATTTGCATCATGAACCTTTCCAGCTTATGCTCCCAATGAGATTCATCGAATCTGTAAAAATCGCCAAGAAATCTGTAAATAGAGCCTTTCAAGTTGCGGTAACGTGTTTCGGCTACCTCTCGATATCTTGGATGAGCCATATAGGCACGAATGGTATCCGCTTTCCACGCGTTCATGCTTTCGAGATCTGTACTGTTTTAGTCTATCCCTATCCGGTTTATAAGCGATATGAGTCACACAAACCTATACGGGGGCTCAAATAGGACATTCCTTCCTGGATGTGAGATAACAACTCTTGGTGCGTCTGGTTTCCGAGTATAGAACCTTTGAATAGACAGTTCCAGGTGAGTTTGAAGATGACGCTAGTCATAAGTTCCATCTGTGCATCATCAGGTCCATTTGGGAATGAGTGGGTCCATCCAGGCATCAGTTTAAGCAGTACTTCTTTTGAGATCTTTCTCACGAAAAGTTCTTCGAAAATGAGGGTATCGGGAAAACTCTCGACCCAATTGGAGATGTTATCTCGGAGTATCCTGAGGCCCTCTTGGATCTTCGCGTCACTGATCTGATAGTCTGAAACATAGTTTGGTAGCTTGATGTGACTTCCAGAAAGCTCTTTCTCCAAGTATCTTATGCGACTTTCTGCTTCCTGTAGACCTTTGTCCTTCTGCGTCAACTGGTTCTCATAACAGTCTACTAGAGAATCATATTTCAGTTCAAGTTCATTGCGCAATCTCCTTGGATTTTCTAGTAGCATTTCTTGGGGACGGTCAAGCTGTTGGCCGGTTCCTGGGTGGTCCATTTCCAGTTGTGGCTTCAGGAAGTTGGGTGATACTTGAACAGTCTCAGTGGAATGGAGAAGCAAGGATGAAAAACCCCTCTCGGGCTAGAGTTGATGCTTCTCTTATAGTATGCAGTAGACTGTAGTACAAGTGGTAGATCTAGGAAATCTCAAAAGATGGGGAGTCAAAAGAAGAGTAATTGCGTTCAAGACAGCAAAATCCTTCCAAGTGAAGTAGGTGAAGAAACTATATGGCGATATATTACATATTCAATTGTCAGTGGATGCATTGAGAAGATCTTTTTTATTCTTTTGACACAATTATTATGCTCACTCTTTGTAAAATGATGCTAGACTTTGTCTGGGAAAGCACTTATCACTACAATCACCTCCTCACAACATTCTCCCTACAGTAATTCCCCTATAATCATCTCCCTCTCCTTTTTAAAAACATCCAAACTTCTCTAACATCACAACACGGCCAAAGGACATCTCAAGAACAAAAGCACAGCCCTGACAGCCTCAACTTACCGTGAAACCGAAACATCCTATCATATCGGCTACTAAGCTTCAGATTTCTCGCTTATCCTTTTCTCAGTGCCGATATTGGCGAGTTCCTTCAGAGTACAGAATGACGACCAATCTCCATGAAAAAGTCATCGTTGCTGTGGATTTTGGGACCACTTCCTCCAGCGCTGCATGGGCTCGAGTAAGCAATGTAAGGCTGCAACTTATGAACCCCAGTACTGCATCATATTTATACTGAGTTTTCTTTATCAGCCCGAGAAACACTTTATCATCAATGATTGGCCATACAATACTATCGACTCTCGCGATGGTATGACAAGTGAGAAGGTCCCGAGTGAGATTGCATATAAATGTGACGATTCCGGTCCAAAGTATGTCTGGGGCTTTCGAATCCCACAAAGTATGCCACGTCACCAGTGGCTAAAACTCGGACTTCTAAGAGAACGGAAATTGGGATTGAGCTCACTCTTAAGCTGTTCCCGTAAGGATATCCCAGAGCCCTATCATTCGTCCTCTGAAGCTCTTGTCGTTGATTACCTTGATGGTCTTCGGGATCACATCTTCAGTACCTTGAAACGTCAGATAGGTGGCTCGTTCGATGGCAAAATTGCTGAATTCATCATTACTGTCCCCGCGATATGGTCAGACCGTGAAAAAATGAGAACACTTTCATGTGCGGAGAAGGTTGGGCTCGGAAAATCATCACAGATTCGTCTGATCTCTGAGCCTGAAGCAGCTGCAATGTACACCCTATACACACCTAGCCTACATAATCTGGTACCAGGCGATACCGTTGTTCTGTGCGATGCAGGTGGAGGGACGGTCGATATTATAACTTTTTCAATTGTTGAGCTGGGGCCGATAATACGCCTAAAAGAGGAGGCACCTGGAGACGGAGGCCTCTGTGGCAGCACCTTTCTCGACCGGAGATTCGAAGAGTTTATTACGGAGAAGTTATTCTCTCTTCCTGGTTGGGGATTTGATACCTTAAAGGAAGCGATGTCTCGATTCGAAACCGTAGTGAAAAGAACTTTCAGCGGCAGTCCTGATGATTCATTCATGTTTCCTGTTCCAGGGCTTTTGGACAATGAGGAAATAGGAATCAGAAGAGGTCGACTACGTACAACGGGGGATCAGATGGTTGGCTTGTTTATGCCTGTTCTCGAAGAGGTTTACAATCTCGTGAAGGGTCAAGTCCAGATCTCGCGTAAGAAAGTGAAGGCAATCTTTCTGGTCGGGGGGCTTGGACAAAGCCCGTTTCTTCTCAATTTTTTGCGTGGAAAATTTTCACCTAATATCGAGGTCTTAGTGCCTCCTCATGGACGGACTGCCGTGGTTCGCGGCGCTTTATTGAAAGCTCTGGGCGAAACAGTACCCAGTGCGATGTCGACCTCCGTTGTATCTCGTGTGGCCAGAAAATCTTGTGGAACGTTAGATTCGAGGAGTTTTGTGGAAGGTATACATGACCCTCAGAAAAAGTAAGTTTCTTGGACGCCCGTTATATAACTTGCGAGTTCATTGAGTCGCAGGTACTGGGATTACTTCCATGGCGAGTACCGCATCGCGGTGATGACATGGTTTATCAAAAAAGTATGCATCAATTATTGTGCGACAATGCATGTTCTAATACAAACTCAAGGGAGATTCGATAAGAGAAACAGTCCCAGTCAAAATTATTTGGCATAAACTTCAACTCAAGAGCAAAGACCCTTGGGATCCCGTACGAGTCACTCTTTACGAGTTGGATAGCCATTTGGGCGGACCCCCACCGCTTTATTTTAACCGTTGTCAGTAATAGCACTCTCTGTTTTGTCAAGCTTCTTTACTCACAACTTATCTAGCGATGAAAAAGCACGCAGACTTGAATCTTCCCCTGAGCAGGATCCAAAAGGGGAGTATTCCGACTGCCAAAGGAGCGGATGGGGAGGAATACTACCATATCAAGTACGAGATCCGAGCAGCCTACTTTTCAGCACATTGCCAGTACACCCTATGGTATGAGGGCGTCAACCATGGGGATTTCAAAGTCGACTACGTTTGAAGTTCTCAGTCAAGTTCAGCAAATAGCATGGATGATTGTCCTCTCCATCCACTTCTCAGCGATTCTGGATACGATGAGAAAGTCGCGAGCTCTAATGCAGACACTTTCATATCAACAGACTATAATCCACTAGTGACAACATAAGCTGTTTATGCCTATACCCTATTTGTTTTCCAATTCTCAACGGCGGTACCTTCTTATCACCGTCCAGAAGAAGAAAAGAAAAAAGAAAGAGAGAGGAAAGGAGAGCAACGGAAGGCTCCGCTCAAGATTACCTTATCAGGCTTTCTTGTCTTTCCAACATGTGAGATCTTTCTATTTCATTTGGTTTCAGACTATTCAGATCAGAAAGTTGTTGGCATAGACAGCCATTGCTTGAAATTTGTGATTCAAGAGGGCATCCACATGGAGATTACAATATGGCATCAAAACAGTAGCAATGGAGTGTTTTCTAATTTTTGCTTCTCCATCTTTGGATATCTTCGATAAGACTTGTAATATCCTTTCAAAAAAAGGACACTACCATGACACCTCCCCTACTCCGTAGATGGATAGTATCCACAGTTGTGCCGAGGACCCAAAGTGGAGACCCACCAAAGCGGCCGTACAAGTCCAAAAAAGAAGCCCTCGCACGTGACTCCATAGCACCAGCCACACCCGCATGCGCCACGACGATTTTGCCGCGTCGAACAAATCCACAACGGATTTGCCTTTGTTGAAATCCGCAAATTCGACATCAGCATCAAAACATCACAACCCGCACAATGTCTAAGCTAGGAAAGTGAGTGAAAGCCGCCGAAAATTCACAGCGAGAATATTCCCCTGACCGGAATTTTTCATTTTTAGCCGCGCCGACTGGGCCGACGACGAGGAGTTCGATGACCCCTCCGCGCTCCCCGCACAGCAAGTGACGACCAACAAGGATGGCACCAAGACGGTGGTCTCGTACCGCTTCAACGATGACGGCAAGAAGGTGAAAGTGACCCGCCGCATCAAAACGACCGTCGTTCGCGAACACGTCAATCCGCAGATGGCCGAGCGCCGCAGCTGGGCCAAGTTCGGGCTGGAGAAGGGCCACGCCGCCGGACCTTCGTTCGACACGACCTCCGTCGGTGAGAACATCGTTTTCCGACCCAGCGTGAACTGGAAGGCGCAGGCCGCGGAGACCGAGAAGGAGGGCGAAAAGGGCGGTATCAAGGATCAGCTCAAGGACAAGAAGGTCAAGTGCCGTATCTGCAGCGGAGAACATTTCACGGCTCGCTGTCCCTTCAAGGACACCATGGCGCCCGTCGAGGAGGCTACTGGTGCCGAAGAAGGCGGCGAGGATGCTGCCGGTGGTGTGGGCGCCGGTTCGGGCAGCTACGTGCCTCCCCATCTGCGGAAGGGCGCTGCTGCTGGCGGCGAGCGGATGGCTGGCAAGTACGAGAAGGACGATCTGGCTACGCTGAGAGTTACAAACGTGAGTTGGCACATTCCTTGCTTTTTGACCCCCTTTCTTTCGTTTCTTTGCATTTGTGTACTATCTTTGATGTGGATTGATCTGACACGTTGGCAACAGGTGAGCGAGTTGGCAGAGGAAGGAGAGGTGCGGGATCTGTTCGAGCGGTTCGGTCGTGTCACTCGTGTCTTCTTGGCCAGGGACCGGGAAACCCAGCGGGCCAAGGGCTTCGCTTTCATCAGCTTCGCAGATCGTACCGATGCTGCACGTGCCTGCGAAAAGATGGACGGATGTGAGTGCTACTCTTACTTGCCCCCTTCTCCTATGGTCGAGGATAGCAAGCAGCAAATTGAGGACAGGGTGCTAACTCCATTTCCTTCTCCTATCAGTCGGTTACCGCCATCTCATTCTGCGTGTCGAATTCGCCAAGCGCGCTACTTAGATTCCTTAACGTTCTGCTCTCCTTTTTTTCCCACCCCCCTTCGCCTACTTATGACACCTTGGGTCTTTTCTATCTATTCCTTATCTCTCTTATTTCTCGTCAGGCGGGCTCTCTATTCCTCCCAAACTGGCCTAAGATCTTTTCTTTGTACTGTATGACCTGATCGACGATGATGATTGCTGAAAGACATCCCGAACATGTCATTTACTTTTGCTTGGATCAATTCTGCACAAAGAAAAGTTTCTCCTTTCTAGTGGTCTGGCTTCTAATTGCATTGCACTTCTACTTCCACACGTTTCATATCCGTAGAGTCCAGAGTCCGTGTCATGCCTGTTCCCAGCCGGGGGTGCGGACGCCGGAAGATGCTTGATAGAACAGGATAGGATACAAGAAAAGGCGTCCTCCAAGTGTTTCATATACCGGGATATGGGAGCAAGCAAACAAACAGACATCACGGACACGGACACGGACACGTACGCACTTCACTGTAGTCAACCTTTTTCTCATTTTCACATGTGGCTTCGACCACATCTACCTATCTTCACCCACTCACACTCCCATGGTCCATCCCTTACAGCATCAACACGAGCCAAATCAATGGCATTCGACAGCCATAACAATCTGCTGAATGAATTGGGAGCCCCGTTGACTAACCATCTGCAGCCAGTCTGTCAGAGCGTTGTCATGCTGCATCCTCCCGGCTTCGTAAACCAGGCAATCAATCGTCAGCGCATGACAACAATGCCATTCAACATCTCGTTTTTCTCTTTGCTTTTCTTTTCTTGTCTTCATGGGGCAATACATCCGACTGGGGGGTGCGGGTGGGGGGGGGGAGGGTGGGCGCGCTGATCCATGGCTCTCTCCTTCCATTTTCATGTGCCGAAGCATCATTGCTTACCTGCTTTGCTTTGCTTTGCCTGTCTGCCTGCCTGCTTGTCTGTATGTCTGCGTGCTTGCTGGCTGGCTTGCTTGCCGGGTCCACACTTCAAGAGAGCAATACGAGAGAAATTAGAAGTGAAAAATGGAATAAAAATAAAAATAAAATCACGCACCGGGTAGCCCATATCCATTGCGTATGGTAACAACAACAGCCCGCCTGATACGTCCTCCTCCCTCCTCTCCCTCTCCATCCTCTCCTTTTCCCCCAAAGTACCCAGGTAGGGTCGCACCGGTCAGCCAGCGTACCATAGGCCGTGGAAGAGCATTGTGTCCTCTCATCCAATGGGTCCAGACAGAGACTCTCACAGCCCTCTCACACACGTAGCAGAGGGGCGAGAGGGGGGGAGAATAAGAGACGGGCGTCTTTTTTTTTTTTTTTTTTGACTATTTTTCCAAGGATTTTCCAACTTACATCCCTTTCGGCCGGAAATCCAATGTAACATAACCATCTGAGTATAACCACAACGAAACAAGATTCTTTTCTACAACAAGCGAAAGAGACAGAAGATAAAGGATGTAAGGGTACCAAAATAAAATAAATAAAAGTCAGTCAGCAATAAGGCCCCGCGTTACATTGCAGATAATGTTAAACGGGGCCTTCATTTGTCTGATCGTCTATCTATTTTCTCTTTTGTATAGTGATATTATTTTCTCCTTTTCCTCAATGTATGACTCAAAGATGCTGGGGTTTTTATCTATTAGTCTTTTTCTTTTTCTGTCTGTTTTCTTCTGACTCCACTGCTACCTACCTGCAGGTCTGCTCCCTTCCTTACATTTCCTACCCTATCCTGTATGTATGCAGTATGTCCAGTGTCTGACTGACGGCTTTGTCCCGTCTCCCGTGTGACTCCAATGTCGTCTTCGGGTATCAGGAAAGCTAGGTGGATGGTAAATAGACAGGCATCACCCACGATGGGGAGAAACTTTGGGAGTCCGCCTCCCCCAACCGCGGAAGTCAGCCAGGGTTTCCGTTCCGGGATGTGGCCACATCGTTGGTGGATTGATAGTGTTGGTGATTTGAATGGTTTGGAGATTCACATTCCTCCCTTTCTGCTTCGAGTTTCTCATTTTTTCGGAGTCTCTCTGGACTGGTCATCAGGATGACTGGTTATTGTAGACTCTGTTCTGGCGAGTCAGTCGTCCGGCTGTTACTCAATTCGTTTTGGGTGGAAGAGACAGAAGCAATACCTTTCAATACAATAAGAGATTGAATATTAATCAGAATCTCATATGAAATCTTCTTGCTTACCCTGCTCTATCTCCCGCCCTTCCCTTGTCGCTTTATTCTTTTCCCTTCATCTTCGAGCCTCTAGGCTTCTAGGCCTTCCGGCCGCATCTTGAGAAACCGGTCACACCTCGTTCAACCGATTAGACATACTGTGCCCCCGTGGAGTATCACGACGGGCCCAAAGCCATATAAATCCTGGTTCAAACAAGGAACAGGAAGGGAGGGTCCGTGGAGGGTTACAGTGTCTCCAAGATTAGATTATACGAACAGGTTCCGCGGAGCAGGACAAAAGGTTGATAGAAAGAACCTGGGCGAGAGGCTGAATTACCTTGTCTTGGAAAAGTGGACAGAGGGGAAAGCAAGGGGAGACGATCAACGTATCAGAGAAGAGTTCCAAATCTGGATTAACTTCGGGGGCTGATCCCATGGATGTAGTTTCCTAGTTGTAGAGTATAAGCAGGTCAACACTAAAGGCTGAACTTCGGAACGGAGACGGGGCAATCAATAGGTTCTGCCCGGCCGACCCCAACGCCGCTCGGCGCTTCCAATCCGCAGTCGAAAAGTTGGTAGTCTCCCCATTTCGTGGGAAGAAAGAAAGTCTATACCGCGCCCTACCATGCACACGTGCTTCATTGGAAGGCGACTGGAACCCACATGCAGGGCGAGCCGTTGAATCACACTCCCGTCGACCGAACTGGTTTAGCAGAAAGGTTTTTTCGTAGCTCGGAGGTAGAGACACGTTCCGAAGATTGCTCCTCCGGGAGAAATCCCAGCACCGTGGGTGGCATATGTTATTTAATTTTTATTCGTGTGATTTATTTCATCATATTTGCGGATTTATTCGTCTGTTTTCTTTCCGTTGCCAAGTCGTTCAAGGCATGTGGCCCCGAGTCAGAGAGCATCACATCGCCGTTTCGAAATCCAGGGCAACCGTCCTGAACAAAGGACCGCATCTAGCACGGGCTGAGCGCTATGGAAGAAGGAAAGGTGATATACCCCGGAAAAGGTAACCGACCGTTCTGGACTCCAAAGTGAATCTTTGGGTGACAAGCTTTGCCCCCCTTCTTGGATACTTTTCCGCATTAATACCGGTCAGCTGCAGCTAGGCTGGGCTGGGATGAGAAGGATCGAGAGCATTCAATGAGGAGAAGTCCGATGTTCCCAGTTGAATGTCGTGGGCCCCACTCATACAACTGATGTTGGAAGAGGTGGATGGGCCGATCTCCACTTATTGATAGGCTGAAATGGGAGAGAAAGAGCGATAGTTACATCAGAATAGAATACAAAATAAATAAAAAAAATAAGAAAAAGAAAAAGAAAAGAAAAAATCTTCAAAACAGACCCAATGAGAATTCTACATCGGCCAAATACTCCAAGCACCAACAGCGCCGTCCTCAGCCATTTGCTCAGCCCCCCTTCTCCAGGGAAAGGCGAAATGGGTGGCGGCTGTCGGGGACGGAGTGTTAGGCTTTCTTCCCACAGAAACTGTTTGAAACATGCAACTAATGAGGGAAGAATGAATCGTACCTGCTATGTGATCTTTCTGTGCTTATGGGACGAGATCCCTGCCCGTCGAGCTTGATGAAGACGCCTGATCCCCGTTCGACAAAAATACCAGGTCAAAAGGACCTGGTGACATTGGAACATAGAGGTCAAGGTCCCAAAAAAACCCATTCAGGTACCTGCCTTAGCCAGTTACGCCCCCCCCCCTCCTTCTTCAGGGCCCCCGGGACTTGTGGTAATAAAAGTAGATCATATGGACCAGATTCGGTATCATCATGACGAAAATCTTGCGGCGTACCGTGTACGGTGATTCAATACATTATACCCTTTCGAGCCACGCGCAACGCACGTACGGCGATCTCTGATTGGGGTCTTTGACCACGACAAGAATTAGAGCGGTTGGTTTTCTTCTTTGTGTCGTGATGGATCTACTACAGTAGTGTTAAACTGGTTTCTGAGTGAGTTAGGGTTAAGTGAAGATGCCTGGATAATGAGGAGATTAAACCGAACTTAATCAGTCACCAGGCAACGATCAAAAGCATCAATGCCAATCCCTTGTCTTTCCGATTCATGGCCCGAGGCCAAGCGAATAACGCGCTATGATGACGGCGAAAATTAAATCAAGGATCATGTAATTACCTTGTAGGCGTCGACGTCCAAGTTGTGCCCTCCTCGCCCCAGGTCATTCATCCACTCTCTGGTTTCGCCTCCCTCCATCCTCCTCTGCACGACACATTTGATTCTGAAACTCTTCGCCCATCGTCTGTATTTCCGATGGGGGTATCGCGCCCCGTCTTGCGAGCAACAATCCTGCATGACATGGCCCGCCCTCCTCCTTGGGATGCCCCCACCTCTTCGTCCCTTCAGCTTTCTTGTAAAAAATCGAAAAACAAAAACAAATAAAAGAAATATAGCCTGTTTTTTGTTACTGGGCCTCCGAATGGATCTAATCACCTTTTCCAGCCGGTGATGGAGGGGCGCATTAGCTGCTTTCTGGGAATCGTGCACATCACTATTGGACCAACTAACTTGCTGCATGCCAGGATAATCATTCAGCCACTGGTATCGGGTCCTGTTCCCGAGAAATTTTTCTTATTAGGGTTTCGTTCGATCTGGTTCTTGCTTCACTTTATATGCTTTCAACTAAGAATCGACTTGGGTTTTGTTTTCTTCGAGGAATACACAACGTTTATAGAATAAACTGGGATGGGATTGATCGTCTCCTTTGAGGGGAAGACAACGTAAGAATACATAAACGCTGAAAGATAGGGAGGTAAAATAGAAAAAGAAAAAAGATAGCCATGTCAATTGCATCGATTTCTTTGTATTGGATGTCTCACTCCTCGACCAGTGGGCCCCCCGAGAGCTCCATTCTGATTTCTGGAAGCTTTACCCTTCCGATACGGACGAAGACAACACGTCAACTCCACACCTCATCGTCCGGGTGCAACAGTGGGAGGGGAAATGGGAAGTTCTCATTGTTTCTCGGGGAGGAAATCGGTTGGTTCGACAAGATTCCCAACGCTGCCAAGGATGGTGACTACAAACTTGAAAGTATTTGGTCCAGTGATTGCTCTTGATTTTTCTTATTCTTTTTGGCTCTTTTTTTTCTTTTCTGTAACTCATATTTCATTCTCGTCACTATCAGTGAGGCAATGGCCTTATTTTCTGATAGAATCAAGGTCAGCTAGTCCGGTTGCTGGGTTTAAACCCGTCGATCGGCTGATCATGGATTGATGCAAGAACCAGCGCTCGTGCCTCGAGCACACAAAAGAGATAATAGAATAAAAACACATAAATAAAAATAAAATAAAAAAATAAAAAATAAAATAAAAATAAAATAAAATCAAATCAAAAAATCAAAAGGAGTAGAATCAAGTATTGTTATTGGTATCAACATCTGATTGGGGCAATGGGGCGTCACATCTAGAACAGATAGGTGCTAGTATAGATGAAGGGGGGGCGCGGAAGTGGTGAGTCGTCTCGATAATCCCCCTGTCTACGGGTACTCCGCCCTTAGCGGTAAACCGTTATGAGGATCGAACCCAAGTCGATTGGTTCCGTGAGTTCGCCCAAGCTCAGTTTAGCGTCGACAAGCCCCCCCGTCATGCGACTAGGGTCTGCACGGGATTCCCGGGGGACGATGATCGTTCATCACTAATTCTTTCTAGCGCCATCTTTTGCTGCACTTTCCCGCGTACCGGGTGTCGCGCTGGGGACAGCTGACTGACTCTCTAGTTTCTACCTAACTAGTACTTCGAATCTATTTTTTTTTACCTCCAGCTATACAGCATTCAATCCTTCCAGGCTGCCAAGAGTCCAACTCAGCTCGCTCTCTTTTTGATCCCTGTCCTGGGTCTTCATTCTAGGTTTGAATGGCTTGGGATTGGTGCAATAGGTAACACCCAACCATCCTATAAACCCAATCTGGGCGGACTTTTTGTCTCTTGTTGTCAACGTTCGAACAGGGTCCAAGTCATTGGTCTATTTTTTACTATTTCATTTTTCTTTCTTTTTTCCACTTTTTTCCTCGTTATGCAACAACTTTCGCCATGAGACCTCATGCCTCATTCTCATTCGGAAGGGGCCGATTCAGAGGCAAAAGCAAGTTATCGAAAATAAAAGATAAGATAACACACTACATCAAATGGAAAAATAATAATTAAAAGGACAGATAAATAGACACTCAAATTAACCTTTGAAAAAGAAAGAGAGAGAGAGAGAGAATGAAGCAAAATAAATAAAAAGGAAAAGAAAAAAGATGGTCAGATCAAACTACAAACTATAACCCAAAAAGGGAAAAAAGAGGGTCGTCCACGGAAAAGGGAAACCAGACAAGCCTCCTCCTATAATGGTGTTTCCACTCATACTATTTATTATTATTACTATGATGGATGATATTATTCTATGTATGGGTTTTATTAAAATTCCTGTCAGCATTACCAATACCAGCTGTTAGTCGAAGAATGACTATCATGATTATTATTTCTTCGATGATCCTCGTTATTTTAGTATATTATCGTAATTATAATTATGATATAATCAGTATCAGCATAGCCATGATGATGATGACAATGGGGTCGTTTCCTTGAAATCTTCCGTCCAAATGCTCAGGGGGGTTGGTGGGTTCTCTTTTCGGTCTGGTACGATTGGTTTTCATTTTTGAACAGCCTTACTCGTGGCCAATGTGGTAGGTCTACTCCCAGCAACAGCTCTCAGGGCTTGTGCGCAACAAGGTTCTGCAGTTATTCCGCCGTCTTGCCAGGGTCTGTCAAGTCGACGTAAAGGGGCCAGTCTAGAAAGCGGGCGTCGGTGCGTGTGGGTAGGAAGGAAACATTATGACAGGAGCATTTGGGCATTTTTCCCTTCTAGTATCTGGAAACAAATATCAATCAGACGAATCCCTCTCTTGGTCTACTGGCGTTTCTGAGTCTCTTCGTTTTGACAGTGTCTCCCGTTCGTCTACCCTCTTCTGATATCATCTCCCATTGTTTCTTTGGGGTCGACCGGGACATTATAGGCGGCAAGTTCACACTGTTAGACTTGACACACGACCATCGCCCTTTGGTGAGCACATCTTTTCGAAGATCTGAGACGCCAGAGTAATCGAATTTCGAGCATTTCCATACTCACATCGAATCTCTTAACGTGGACACTAGTCGAACCTTGTTTCGACGCCCATCCCTCGACATATAGAGTTGCAGCCGGAGATCAGAACCTGCAACGATCAATGCAAGATACGACTCGTACTCATTGATTGTGTCTGATTATCAGCTCTGACGCCCAATTGCGCAACAGGTCTCCGTAAGTCGGTTCTTTTGGGTCTGTCTCCTCATCCTCTTTGTACTCTTTATCTTCACACGCTTTCTTCTTGTCTTCCGCTTTCTATTGCGGTGTTGAACTTTTGTCTCTTTTGTATTCGTCAGTTTTCTATACAACAACGCATCCCATTCTCAGTTTACATGCACGTTTTCACTGGTTCTTCCTGAACCCCTGCAATATGGTTTCTCGGTGTCTCATGGTGGTTCTGATACTCTGTCTGCAAAAAATGTTGCCTATCTCCCTGGCCACATCAACCACCTCTCTAACCCATCCGCAAGTGTCGTGCTGCATAACGATTAGTCGTCGCCGAGAGCGACGACATCGTGCAATGCCGAGAACACTAAGACACCTGCGCATTGTTGTCGTTTACTTTTTCAGTTTCCTTCTTACGTGCACCTCTAATGTTTTCTTTCATTCTTACCTCCTCCTAATTACTCTTTTCTTTCCCAACCTCCATGCCCAGACCTTCCAGTATAGGTCCTGGTTTTGAGGCGCTAGCTACACTTCTATTTGTTTCAGATAACCAAAACCTTACCAAACATTTGTTCGTTGGATTTCATTCTTTTCCTGCTTATTTTGCGCCGCGACGAGACTCGATCGTGGGCCACGGGAACTGACAGGACTTTAGAACCACGTCGTCTGCGCCGGCCCGGGTCTTTGAGGCGCGACACCTCGAAATCAGAGACAATTGTCGTGCTTTCTTTTTCCTCTTTCTTTTCCTTCTTGACAAGCCTCCAGCCTTGGAGCCCAATGAAAAAGCCGCCCTAACTTGTCTTCCGGTGTCGCCCTTAACTATCTTAGATACCCCTGCTCAGCACCATCGAAAGCCTAGTGTTCCTCTGGGCGTCTCTATAGCGCTCGTTCGAATCAGGCTGGTTGACAGAGCATCCTTGGCGGCTTTGGACTGAGTGAAAGCTCGCCTCTGGTGTCATCCAACTCACAGCCTTGATCCTCTTTTTACATTTTCTTCTTGTTTCCCTCTTTCTTTCACTTTTCATTCCTAATGAATCACTGTGAGTCGATTCCTCTTTTTTCTTCTTTTCCTCTTTTTCCATTTCCTTTTGCAGGTTGTTCCATATTCGTTCGTCGGGCGTTCTACCAAATCCCGTCGGTCTGCAATTCAATAGTCGCAAAGCCCGACGGCAAGCCATCTCCATATGGAGTTATGGTCTGTCATCCCACGAGCTTGGTACCTCAAGCTTCTTGCTTTGTTGCACGATATAGAAGGAGAAAGGTGTGGGGCGGAGACAGGGCAATTAAAAACAGGGGAAAGGAAAGGGAAAGAGAAATTACGTCTCCTCGCATGGCCTGAGATGGCATCAAAGGAGCACTGTATCCTTCAAGGACGACAAGGATGTCAAACCTATTCTATTTCGGACTGACGATGCCCCGATGTCTTTTGTGTGACTCTTTTGTTGTTGATTTCTTTTTCCCTTTTCTTCTTTTCTCTTTTTTTTTGACTCTGATGTTTCGTTTCTTTTTTTCCTTGTTGATGCATGTATTTTATTTCCTTTTTTTTTTCTTATTGTTTTTCCATATTTTCCCGTTTTGAAGTTTGACCTGATGGTATAACTTTGTCAAAGTATCCTCTGTTCTAACAATTTTTTACTTTCCCAGCAACCCTCTTGCAGAATTCATTCCAGCTGGACAGTCCCCTCCACAGCGATAACGACTATTCGGGCTCCCAGCGCCAATTCCCTGGTCCGATGGGGTTTTCCATGGACGAGGAGGAAAATCATCGCAAGGGGAATGCTGTGGGCCATCCTCTGGCACAGCCAGTTTCAGTGCCTGCGACCAACGGCCTGCGCTACAACACACAGCAGCCTGCCATGCAGGATCTCCCGTAAGTTGTCTTTCAATTTGGACGGTTTCCTGGTGCTCCACTTGGCCCGCTTGCAGCCACTAGTACACAGTATTCCCTTCTAGTTCGGACAACAACACCTCGATCATTTGGGCAGATTCTCTATTCCCTTTTTTTTGTTTTTATTGATTTTTTTCATGTTTTTGGATTTTCCAAGAGGGTCTAGTTTACTTCTGACGTTCTTTGTCTTCCTTTTTATTTGATTTTATACCACATTGGACTACTTCCCCTCCCCCTTCCAAATCCAATCGCATGCACGCTCCTCTACATTTCAGTCATGCTATTCCATCACTCAACATGCGTCTGCAAATACTAGCCACCCACCTGGACACCTCGATCGATTTCATATGTTTTGTACTCATTATGCATTGGGGAATGTTTGATTTATCTTGTCCTTGCTTTACCCTCCCTCCGTGGCCAGTTGGGATGTCTATTTTTGGTCGAGACCGCTTGCTGATCTAGAACGGCCGCAGCTTCGCAACATCTCCTACAATCCTCATGAGTCCAGCGGACTCTGGATGTTCCGGTTGGTCGCCCAACTCAAGCTCTTTAATGCGGACTGCAAGGCTGACATGTCCACTAATAAAATGGGATTGGCGTTCGCGAACAGATACCTTCTCTCCCCCATCTAGCTCTCTGTACTCGCATTCGTCGGCACTATCGTATGATAGAATGCCTGACTTCAGATCCCATAGAGTTCCTCCGCTGTAAGTCAAGTCAAGATTCAATCCCCCAGTTCTTTTGGTGATGCAGCGATTGACCATGACATTATTAAACCCTATAGCCAACCACCTACGGGCATGTCCCCTTCTGTCCAACCTGGGACTTCAGCGGTATCCGGAAACTCGGCTTTTGGAAGAACAGATACCTACCCAGGGACCTACACCCTCCACCGGGGAGGTACATTCCCATCGCTATCCAGTCTCAGCGATATGTCGCGGATCTCCCAATTCACCACTACCCCACGGGGGCTCGAGGGACACCTGGACCGTGCTCCCAGTATGATCTTCGGTCAGACGGGTCCGATGCTGATGGACTCCATTCAGCGTATTCCCCAGCCGATCACGGACGCCCCGCCTTTTAGCGAGACCACGGTTATCCACTCGATCATGGCGGGTGGTCAGACCATCAAACCGGAGATCACAGCCAAGATCCATAAAGGATTCTTTCAGGCCGAAGAAAAGTGGACTTGTTACCGACGCAACTACTTTGCAGTTTCTTGTTCATTCACGCTACAGCCATGGACCCATGCACCTCTCTTTGTCAAATTACCGGACCATCAAGGAACCGAGCGTATTCTCTCGTTCTCCATGTGCATCTCGGCCATTGTGAACGGGCAGCACGGGGAGATCCGCGAACTCGTCCAGCATACGCCAAAGCGCGACAAGCAATCCGAGCGCAAACCAGCCAAGGTGGTCCTGCAGCCATTCCAGCCGCCTCCGTTGGTTCTCGGCCACGGCTCCGCGCCCAATAGCGCCCAGCATGGATACGGATTGGGCTCCCAGGCCCCCGGGATTCCAATGGACTATAGCACCTCCTACCCCAGCGCACCGCAGCCCTCCCAGCCACCGACCCAGCATACGTTCGAGCGCATCCAATTCCAAAAGGCGACGGCAAACAACGGCAAACGTCGCGCCCAGCAGCAGTATTACAATCTGGTCGTCGAGCTCTACGCACAGATTCCCAGTCCGATGGGCGGGAGCGCAGACGCGCAGTGGGTCAAGATAGCCAGGAAACTCTCGCACCCAATGGTAGTCCGTGGACGATCCCCGGGCCATTACAAAGACGGCCGGCGAGACAGCTCCACGAGCATGGGCCCAGACGGCGGTAGTGGTGGCTCCGGCGATGGCAGCGGGGGCGCTGTCCTACCCCCAGGCATCGGACAGGCGGCACGGTCTCACTTGACCCTGGTGTCGTACGACTCATCGCAGCGCGGTGGACCCCAGTATGGTCGTGCTGACTACCACCACCAGATGAGGGCACCAGACCAGTCTTCACTGAGCGGCAGCAGTCCCCATATCTCATCTTCGTCATCGTCCACCTTCGACATTGGGGCCATGCATGACACCATGGACCCGATTGAGTCCATCAAAAGTACCCCTAGCATGGACGATTCATTCCACGACCCGACTTTTGCCATGATGGACGGCAGGAATTCCGACGCCCACTTTCACAGTCACCTCCCACCCCTTGCTTTTGAGTATGATACCGTATCCAAGCATAGAGAAGAATCCAGCAACGGCTTCTCCGAGCATTTTGATATCATGGCTACGATGCCGCCCGAACAAAGTGATTCTCCGGCTTTTTTGAAACAGCCTCCCAAACTGGCCTCCCATGGACTCCACCATTATTCCGGCGCCGGGGGTTACGATCCAGTTCACTCGACCCGGTCTGATGAAAGCAGTATGCACTACCGGCTTCAAAACTCCCAAAGTCTGTGCGCATAGGTCTTTTTCATGTTTCTTTCTTTACCCTCTGATTTTCTGTTCCCTCTCATCTCCTTCCCATTCTCTCCTTTCTCTCCCTTGTCGATCTCAAATCCCAATTGTTCAGCTGAAAAAAAAGAAAAAAAAAAACACTCACTCATCTTCTGGTCTCCTTGCTTTTTTACTTCATGTCGTCCGTGATTTACGTGTCTTTGGCCAGATGAAAAATGAGACGGCATCTTTTCATTTCGCATTATTGGTTTTAGTCGCTTTAAAACATAGAATTTTCGAGCGCATCACCAGACTGAAAGATACATGAGAAAAGTGATCCTCCTGTCTTTCATCCTTTCCTTCCCCTTTTTTTTCATTTTCGAGGGCTCGGATCTTGCTCCATGTTCGTCCCTGGCATCATTTCTTTTCAGTTCATTTTCTGCCCTCACCTCCAGACTACTCTCACCTCTCACCTCTGGAAGGATGGGGTGATGACACGGTTCTCTTTCTATCATCCTTGTTGACTCTGCACTTCGTTCATTTTGCAATTTCTTTTCTTCCCTTTTCTTGCCTTTCCTTCCCTTTGCTTTTCCTTTTCTTGTTACTTAGCTATTCAGCCCCAGATGACCTGTAAACGATTTTTCTTATTGTGCCACGATATGATGGAGGACGACTCAGTGTTCGGGCAACCTACCGCTGTCCTGGGCAAGGAGGGTTATCGGCACGGCGAAACAACAATTCTTTCTTTAACCTTTCTTTTTTTGCTTTTTAATCTTTTACCATTTGTCAGATTAGAGACGCATGTAATGGATGAGAGAGAGAGCAAAATACCAAATAAAAAATTAAAAAAAGAAGAACAAAAAAAAGGAGAAAGATGGATCAAAATGAGAAAAAAAACCCCATCAAGGTGTCATTGGCCCCGTACTAGGATTATTTTCTCCGACGCCCTCCTCTCCTCGAGGGGGCACAAAGACAAGGAAGGTTGACAGCGACAGGGGGAGGGACTGAGCGGAGGAGGCGTCTCTTTCCGCTGTCAGTCGGGGCTATGTGAGTGTATGTGTTATGTTAGTTTGGAGTCAGTCAGTCAGTCAATCAGTCTGGTTTGCGGATGACTGTTGTGGTAACTGCACGTAGACGCAGACCTAGGGCTACCTGCAGGACGAGTGGGCCTATAATTTGACTCGGACAGATGAGAGGAGGTGAAAGTGGGTTTATTTTCTTTTTCTTTTTTTTTTTTTTTATTGGGCTGCAGTGCAGTGCAGTGCACCTCGGGGAGGTCACCATGGATTTGGATTAGTGTGGAGTCAAAGCAACGCAACTGCTCCTCTCCACACCTCAGTGAGATATTAGCTGCAGGGAAGGAAAGGAAGGCATCGTGAAGATAAAAATTAGATGAAAATAAATCAACTAAACAATCAAGAATTTGATAACAAAAAACATGTAAATATAGATAATAATATCACTAATCATATGTCGGAAGATCGACAACTGAAAGAAATCAGGAAGAAATTAAGGGGAAAAGAACAGTCCATGTAAAGAAAGCAGGCAGGCGTTCATTGAACCTGAAGTGGTGTGGGTCACGGTTGGATCCGGTATGGCGGTCGGCCAGCAGCCGTCTTCTTCGGGGTCGGTGCGCTCGCTCACCTCCTTTTCCTTTCTCTTTCCGTTTATACTGGGCAGGAGGTTAGTAGTGAGTGGGGACTGTCTCTGTTGTGGAGTCTTTGGGACATGACTTGTCTGTCTTTCTTTTTTTTTCTTTTTTCTTCTTTCATTTGATCTCGTCTGTTTTGTGTCGTTTTGGTCTTATTGCCTTTGAGAGAGCTTCAATTATACCTTCAGCTCCACCGAACCCTATCCACCAGTGCTGCATCCCTCACCGAGATTGTCTGGATCCAATGACAATGACGAAAACATTTCAAGCTCCCGTGCGTTGGACTCGGCTATCCAATTTGATCAATCTACCCCCCAGGGCGATCCTATAGCGCGAACAACGACGTCAAAAGGAAGATCCACTAAAGATGATCGCCGTGGGACCGGCCCATCACGATCGACCAAACATGCATTAGGGCCGATTCTCTTGGATAGCTGACTCAGCCGTGTCCCTACTGGTTGACCGACGCGGCGGATGCAGAACCCACTAGCGCCTCGGCACGTTCCGGCCATCCCAGACGGTACCGGTTCATCCTCGACTTCAACCTTGCCGGTGCTGCGTGACTGCTGTCTTTCGTGCCCTCCTCCCACGGTTCCGCTGGTCTCTCGGTGTATTTTGATTCTTCTGGGCAAACAGTGACATCGCTGTCAGTCTTCAACTGCCTGCAACTCTGATATGTTAGGAGAAGTTTCCCATGCTCCGCCAATTTTCAAGAGTCGACACTCGACGGACGGCACAGCTAGCTCGTTCATCCCCAGCAGATCCCCATCACTGGACCAGTCAAACATGCATGGAGGACTGAAGGGGTTTGACCATGTACGCCTCTCCCTCTCGGCTCTCAGCTGATCGATGTATCTGCCTCCGAGGGTTTTCCAAAATTACAGATACAAGCCGGCTGTCGCGGGCTGGGGGAGGGAGTAAACTGTGCGTGAGCGGGTCCACGCAGGCAATGTCAATGCAATAGTAACCCCCTAGAATGGTCCGCCATGCACGTTGTACAAGGGAGGAAGGATGTCGACCCAAAGATGTCAGTGTGGACTGAGAGACCTTCTTTCTGGTCAGTGGGGGGGCGGTACATCATTCGACTGGAGAAGGCGGCCAACAGGAAACACGAAAAATGTCGTGGTGCAGGCATTCCAGGGAGATTGTGCAACGGTTGCAGTTCCACCGTGCCGACGGGGCACCTGGCAAAGCAATATGGGTGACACCCTAATCGGTTATCGAATCAACGGGTAGAACATGGCCCACCCTCTGCTTGTTCCTCTGCGATAGCCACTGATACGCCTGCCCTTGAGAAAACACTTCCGATTCTGAAGCCTGCCAGGGTGTCTATCTTCACCCCACCTTCGTCCAACGTCCACTGAGGACGACCCACGTCCTTCTCCGTGTCGGTGGACTCGCCGGACGATCGGCATCTCATGGAAGACCGTGGCTGTCTGAATCCAAGACAGAAGAATGCGGGAGCTTGATAGCCCCGTGCGTCGGGTCTACGAGACCGGATTCGCCGCTATCATGCCAGTGGCTGTTCATGTCGTCACCGGATTTCATTCCCAGACTACCAGAGCGGACTTCACCCAATAAACGTCTTCTTTCAAACCCTTACTCAATCGGCCATGTTGAGCCGTCTTCCCCGCCCCTCGAGTTTTTCTTTACATCTTTATTGTTTTTCTGTTTTCTTTCTTTCTTTCCATGTCGCAGGAGATTTTCCACACGTCTAGCATGGGTTGGGTGCTATCGCCGTTTTACCCCCTCACGCATCCCGGTCTTCCGTGCATTGACCTACATCTCGTTTCACGAAACGGTCCTCGGATGTTGTGCTGCGCCAACAAACTTCTGACAAACCCACGGCACGCGATGACTGACACGACGAGGGAGTTGAAAGGGTACCTGCTCCAGTCCAAGGCCTGTCTGTATCAACTGGCCTTGGTGATTCCGCGGGCAACATACTCAACTCTTTGGTCCTCTTTCGCCCGCTGGTCCCATCTCGCCAGACTGGTCCTCTCTCGCCGCCTGATCCTCTTTCACCCGCCTAGTCCTCTTTCATCCGCACCTTGACACCTACCTACTCACTTACTCACCAGCCAGCTAGACCGGACGGATCTTTCGGGTAACACAACAGAGAACAAAGTATGTAGTCACCGCCACCAGACGGAACCCCCATCCAACCAAACGCAACAAAGCCACAAAAAACCCCCTCAAAACAACAATGAAACCTCCATAACACAACATGGTTTAGAATAAAGTTGTAAAATAACCAGCCCATCCATCACCATCACCAGTCAGATTCCCCACACAACCCCCTCTCCTCCAATTACTTCCCCTCCTTATCTACCCTCGACACCCGGAGCGCCAATTTCCGATCCAACTCCTCCTGCTCCGCCGCCGTGGCCTTCATCCCCATTACGTCCTCAACCTGTGGCGACATCCAGAGTCCAATCGATGCCCAGGCCATGAGGCCCACTCCGAACAGGGCGCGCGTTTTGGGCGATAGGGATCGGTAGGAACTAGACGATGCGTGTCAGCCTGGTTGTTTCTTTGTATGTATTAATTTTCTCGTAGACAAGTGGGTTAAGATGGGACAAACCTCCAGAACGACATTTTTTCCTCCTTTTCCCTCCGGTTTGTTGATGTGGTGTGGTGCACAAACGGTCACTGCGCGGGTCAAGTCAAGTCAAGTCAAGTCAAGTCGCCCGTAAATCCGGATGAGATGGATCTGGGCTAGACTGGAGATGGTTTAGTTTGGGTTGTGGTGCTAGTAGCTATGGGGTGGGAGGTACCGCCTAGGGTTTCTGCCGGTATTATTGTCTTCCGCTTTGCTTTGCTGCAGTAGATCGTCAGATGCAGATGTACGCTGTAGTAGGACTATCTTGCTCATCGTTCAATAGAACTGATTTTCTTAACGGGTGACTAAATATGTTTTGATTTTGAATGAATTTGTTATCTATGCTAACTTGCTATGGCAGCACATTCGCAGGACAAACACTCTTTCACCGATGCCGCACACCATTGTACACCAAGATATATATGTGTTGTGACTACGGTGTACGGAGCATAATGATAAGTTTGAAATAAAATGAACAATCCCAATCCCAATTTCTCACTTATTCACTACTCATGACCCCAATGACTAGCCTCCCAGATCCAATCTATTCAGTTCTTTCGCATCTATGTGGATCGGGGTATACTGTACCTATGAGCGGACAGCCCAAGCTCTTAACCTAGCGAATATAACCTACCCAGCGCAAGACAGAAGTGGTACAACTCAGATACTTATTCCCGAAGAAAGACAATATATCTAATCAGCTCCATGGACAAAAAATAACATCAGCGACCCACCATCAGACAGTCAGTCAGAGAAAGTAGCCCAGGGAGTACAGAGTACAAGACCAGGGGTACAGAACCAAAAGTCAAGCCAGATTAAGCTTTCGACAGATATACCAGCTTTCCGCCCCTGTGTCAGATATTATCTCCTGTCTGTCCTCTCTGGAGGCCTGTACCACCCAGAGACAGCACGAGAGTTACCTCGCGGGTCTGGAATCGATGAAGTCGTGGATTACAGTCTTGGAAAAGTTCGAAGATAGACGAACACAGCTTGGGGTGATCTGTCTGCCTCTACTTTGGGGGGCAGGATATTAATATCACCTTTTTTACACTTATCTGGAGTTTGACCAAGCATCTCCATTGTAGCTTAAATCACAGTAGCCCTATGTTTATTCGAGCTAGAGATGAATTCGGACGGCATCGCAAGCTTGCTCACGAGATATAGGATTGTTGACTGACTAGCAGCTACAACACAGATTATAGATTGAGAAGTGAATTATGTTTCCCAAAGTCAGATCTCACAACGGTCTTCTAACTCGAGTTCTTCGTATCCGACGAGAGAGTACTCCGTACTACACACGATCTATAAGTAGACCAGTCCCCTACTTTACCAACACTACAAAGCAAAAATAACAACAAAAAACCAAACCAAATAAAACAAAGACAGCAACGATATATAAAAAGCCTACGAAATTAATCAAATTACAAAAAATAAAAAAGAAAAAGATAAGAATACCGACAGCTGCAGGATTCGAACCTGCGCTCACGAATGAACGGGATCGCAACGGTAACCGTATTTCTACGGTAGCTGTATAGCAGTCCCGCGCCTTAACCACTCGGCCAAACTGTCTGAATGATGGAAGAGTTGTACCTTCTGGGAATGATATCTGGAGAGTTCGGATTTACATATTCAAAGCACTGGCATACGAGGAGGTTTATTCTTTGCATATCTATCTATCTATCTATCTATCTATCTTTCTGGGTAGTATTTAGTATGGATAATAGATGGGTGTGTAGTATGTAATACGCTAGAGAGGATTACTTGTTCATACGCTGCTGCAATCTATGGGGAGGTACTGTATGTTGCAGTTATCTACAAGTAACACGGGATATGCGACACGGTATATCAAGTAGGATGTCCGTATATTATCTGCCAGTGTCTGTGTCTATGCTATGTCGTATTCTCCAATACTCCTTTACTCTTATGCCTTTCATTTATGTACGTGGCTGACCATCTCTATGGATTTTTCTGTTCTGGAGGGAAAGGATCAACTTACATACTATACCAGTCTAACATCAATATAACATTCGTGACACTGTGCCATCATAGAACACCATGATGAATGACCAAAAGACTTGACTGTATTGTCTGATATATAGTGCGAGATACACACATACTAGATTAAAGATACCTACAACAAACACATATCACTCATTGTTATATTCTCTACTGAGACAATATAAATAGTACATTCCAGGTCCATGGGCAGAACAGCACAGCACACCCAAGGAACAATTTCAATGCAAAAGGTATAACGTAACTAGGTTTCGAGGCTGCAAAAATCAAACAAAAAGAAAAGAATGGGAATCAAGATCAAACCAAAGAAAGAAGAACAAAATAGTGCGTAAAAAGCATAATTCGAATAGTACGTTGCGGTCGGGATAGAAGAATAGTTCGTTTATTTCTTGCCATACGCGCGGTCAATGTCCTTCTGGAAATGGCTGACGATCTTCTTGCGCTGGAGTTTCTGGGCTGCGGTCATGTAGCCCTGTTTATATAGTTAGCGAGCGATCTAATGGGAATGGAATGGAATCGAAGAGGTAAAGAAAAGGTAGAGGGATGGGGAAAAAACACGTACAGTCTGTGGCGTCCACTCCTCGTCGGACATGACCACACCGCTGACGATCTCAATCCCCCGGAGACCGCCCGCACGGCCGGCATTCTGAAGCTCCTGGAGGACGTACGACTTCAGCTTCTCGTTGTGAACCAGCGTTTCCAGAGTATCGCCCGGGATGTTCTTCTCGCTGGCGAGCTTCTTCAGGGCGGCTTCGACCGGCACGATGATGGCGACCGGCCGATCCTGGTCCTGGGCCGCGAAGACGCAGATATTGCCAACGATCGGAGAAGATCGGTAGACCGACTCAAGCTTCTCCAGCGCGATGTATTCGCCGTTCAGCGTCTTTACCAGGTTCTTCTTCCGGTCGATGATGCAGAGGTGGCCGTACTTGTCGAACTGACCAATGTCACCCGTCTTGAACCAGCCGTCCTCGGTGTACGCGGCCTTGGTCTCTTCCTCGTTCTTCCAGTAGCCGCTCGACACACCACCGCCGCGGATGTAGATCTCACCCTGCGGGGGGTTGTTCTTAGCAAAGTACCCCGCATCGGGGAAGTCGACGAGTTTGATTTCGATCGAAGCGGGAATTTCACCCAGAGCGTCCGGATTCCAGGCCATCGGGTCGTTCAGCGCGCCCATGGCGGTGGTCTCCGTCAGGCCGTACCCGCTGATCATGGGGGCGATGCCCATGGACAGGAACTTCTGGGTATCCTTGGAGATCGGACCGCCGCCGTTCATGAAGATGCGCAAACGGCCACCGGTCGCCTCCCGGAGCTTCTTGAAGACCACCGAATCGAGCACCCACGCGCCGAGATCCGAGCCGGGGACGCCCGTCGACATGAGGAAGCTCTTGGCGGACATGGCCCCCCAGAACATGCCCTTGACCAGGAAGCTGGCCTTGTTCAAGTTGCCGAGCACACCCTTCTTCACGGACTCCCAGACCGCCGGCACACCGACCAAGATCGTGGGTTTGAACTCGCGGATGTCGCCGCTGCAGTTCCGCATCGAGGCATCGGACAGGGTGCGGGGGTTTCCGTAACCCATGGTACCACCCCAGAAGAGACAGACATTTTCAAACATGAATTCCAGGATGTGGGATTGCGGGAGGTAGGTGAGCAGAGAATCGGAAGGACCAATGTATGGTCCGACAATGGCCTGAACACCGGCGGCTATACACATCATTAGTCTGTACCACTCGATGGGAATACAACAACCATGCAGTTAAAACTTACCGGAGGCAATGACGTTACCCTGCGTCAGGGGAACGCCCTTGGGAGGGCCGGTCGAACCCGACGTGTACATGATGCAGCAGAGGTCTTCGGGGGTCGGGGGAACGGGATCCACCGGGTTTTCTTCGCCAAGCTTTCGCAGCTCCTCGAAGCTCATCACGTTCAGGTGCGGGAATTGCGACTTCAGACGGTCGAGATCCTCCTGTTTGTGCTCCAGGTGGCTGTTGTAGATGACGTGCTTGATGGTCGTCGCGTCGCCGAGGACGTTTGCCACCGAGGGGATGAGGTTAGGGTCGCAGAAGATGCCATCACTCTCCGTCTGTACCATGGAGTGTTTGAGACCTTCCTCGCCCAAGGTATCATACGCGGTGACCACCGTGATCGACTGACAAGCAGCTCCTACAAGAAACAAGACAGTCAGTTGCCGTTTGCGCTCAGCAAGCGTCAGAGGGGATACGAACCGTGTGACATAGCCAGCCAGTTCTCACTATACAGGAACAAAAGACGTTAGCGCCACGTCCAACTTCTCATCCAAGCCCACGAGAGAGACCCACCTAGTTGCGCCAAAAAGGTGGACGCGGTTACCCTTGGCCAGGCCAATCTTGCGCAGACCCTGGCCGATCTGCAGCGCCAGTCGTTCGTACTCGATGAAAGTCTTGTACTCATAGCCGCTCATTTCATAGTAGTTCCACTTCTTGTCGACCTCTTGCTCGACACCGTCGACCACCTTCTTGATCTTCTTATTCTCCGTGTGGACCTTGATCAAACGGCGAGAGCCGACAGCCTTGGCGTTACCGAAGACGCGAGCCGAACGACGGAGGATATCGTAGGTGGTCGCGACATCTTCGGGCAGGCGCGTGAACAGGCCATCCTTGGCAGCGGGGAGTCGACGGGGGATTGTCTCGCCGGGCTTTGCTTCGACGCCGGGCACCTCCACGGAGAAGGGAGGCTTCTTCGCCATGCGCGGCTGTATACGGGCTTCTTTGAGCGACATGTTGTGACGTTGAATGTATTATACAATCGCAAACGTGAGTGGGGAATTTGCGACGGCTAAACAAGTTGGTAGGTTAGCGAAGGGGTTCTCGGAGGGACGAAAACATCATAGTCGAAAGGTCGAAACAAAGAGCTTCGTAACCAGGGATCCAGGAGAAAAGGAGGAGATCCAGTGGACTGGGGAAGCGGGGAAGGTCCAAACTCAAAAACAGGACCAACTTACGAGGTGTTGAGGTGAACTGGGGGTCAACCAACGTTGCTCCGAAGGTTACCGTCGGTGGCAGGGTGAGGGCGGGGGAAAGTTCGAAGAATGAAGGAAGACGGAAAGAGGAAATTGGGGAAGATTTAAAGGGAGAAAGGGGGGAGTCCAAAGGAGGAGAAGGTCTGGGGAAGAAGAGGGGAACTAAAGAGAGGAGATGAGAAGGGGAGAGAAAGAGGAGGAGGAACGATGAAGCTGCACCGGATGAAGTCAGTGTCAGTGGACAGGAAACGCACGTTAACCTAGTGAACTAGTTAACCTAGGTACCGAGGCCTTCGTGGACCAAGTTTGGGTCTTATTGGTGGCTGGGTTGATTGCTCCGGATGCAGACTCGACTTCCTCGGTGGTATGTCCTGTGGAATTACTTACACTGTCGAGTCCTGAGAATGTGATTGATCAGAGGTTTATTGTCCACGTTCTGACTTAACTACATTGTGATCGTGGTTGATCTGATGTCTACGTAGCTACTATAATATGTCCAGTTAAGTATCTATAGCTCAACTGACCTCGATCTAACTCATGACAACAGCTCTGTGCATGCATGATCTACATGGTGGACGAGTAACAATCAAGAAGACAAAGAATGATTGCAATAACTGTGCTCTGCACTGTCTTATACAGTTTTGAAGCCAACATCACCATCACCACCCAGAAAATCAAGGAAATGTCCAAGCTAATGTTCATAAATTTTTTGTTGGGACTCAGGCCCAACAGTTCGAGCTCCCATGCAGATCATCTGGGGCCTCAGGCCACCAACGGCTATCACCTGACAGACTGTTTGGGAGCACATGAAAAGGGACAGTGAGGTAAATGAGAGATATTTGAAACTGGAACGGTCAGAAACAACTCAGGGACAACTCCCATACTTGGGCATGCCTGCAGACTCAAGTCAGACAAGCGGATTGTGACAGATGAAGGATGAATGAATGAATAAAACAAAAACAAAAATGATGGGGTTCATTGATCTGGCCCACCCGAGCAGCTTCAAGCACGGTCCAATCAGAGAGGCCCACCCCGGGGTGCCAGTGCTGACTAAGTGGATAGGGTTCAGAATCTGACATTGATATCACAATCAACGGTCGAGGAGTATCGACTTTGTTGCTTGTTCATCTTTGCTGTCTTGTATCCATTGGATTTGCTATGGAGACGTAGCTCCCATGCTGTTTACTCTGACGTCATTTGCAGGCAGCCACATCGACACATCTCACACTTTTTGAGCCAGTACAGCTCACTCTGTAGCTCACACAACTTATCTCCATGTGGGGAATCTAATCCCAGTCCTCACATCGAACTCTACTAGAGTTCTAAACTCTAAACTCTACCTCCCATACTAGGTATACTATACTAGGTATACTGAAGCTGAATCTTACCATGGAAGACCTCACCAACTTCTTAACCTCCATTGGTCCAGAGGTAGAAGATGCCGACGAGGGTATGTACCGTAGACACCAAACACCAAACACCACATCTATACATGTATATTTCTAGAGACCAAACTGAAAGACACTAGAGTCCTTCTTCCTCTTCTCCCAAGACATCCCCTCTTCCAACCTGGGCTTCGTCGATTCCCGCGCCCCGACCCTAGACGTCACCATCCACGGACAAGACTACATCGTTCGCCAGTCTCCGACGCTGCTTTCCTCGTCTAGAGCGGGCGGGACAACCGGTGCTGGTATGTGACTAACATCCTAGTATAAACTCAGCAAAAGAACTAAGCCACTCACTAACCCTAACTTTGTTTTTTTTTTTTGTAAAAGTTCTCTGGAAAATCACCCCCTTAATCGCAGAATGGCTCTCAACACCCACCAACAACCCCCTCTGGACAAACTCAATCCTAAACCCATCCTCCACAGTCCTCGAACTCGGCTGCGGCATCTCCTCCCTCCTAGCGCTGACCCTTGCCCCGTCTATCAGCCACTACGTCGCCACAGACCAGGAATACGTCCGGCGTCTGCTCCGGGAGAATCTCGACGAGAATGCCCGTTCTTTCCCCTCCTCTTCCTCACCAAGAACACAACCTAAAGGGCGACAGAGGCGGCAGAAGCAGCAGCAGCAGCAGCCCCAGCCGCGCAATCCCACTAGCAACATCACATTCGCAGCGCTGGACTGGGAAACTGACATCCCTGCGTCCCTAAAGCAGAGTCTTGAACTCTCCTCTTCTAAAGCAACCGAAGACGAAGCAGAAGCAGACGAAGAAGGAGAAGATCAAGGCTTCGACGTCCTCCTCTCCTGCGACTGCATCTACAACGAAGCACTAGTGGCGCCCTTTGTGCGCACCTGCGCCGACTTCTGCCGTCTACGGCCTACATACACCCCTGATCACAATCAGAACAGGAGTAAAAGGAAACCGACAGTGTGCATCGTCGCGCAGCAGCAGCGCATGCCGGATGTGTTCGAGGCGTGGTTGAGGGAGACGATGCACGTGTTTCGCGTGTGGAGGGTGGCGGATGAGGTGTTGGGGGGAAAGTTGGGGGTTGGGTCGGGGTATTTGGTGCATGTTTTGGTTTTGAGGGGTGATGGTGGGTGTTGATTGTTATATGTTGGGTGGTTGTGTTGTTGTTGGTTTGATCTGTGGAGGGGGGGAATGATGTGGTGTATTATAGTTATGGATTAGACATAGACTTTGTATGGACATTTGTATAGACATTGGTTGTATTGAGTATTTCAATCTACTTCTCTGCTCATTACGCTGTTATGATGGGCGAAAAAAAAGGAATTTCACAGTATGTATAATATATTCGCTAGCTAATGCAGTGCTGTCCTCAAAGCGTAAACGACATGTGCAGTATAAACATCCATGCAGATGCAGTATAGAATAGGCAGAGAGAAGAAAGAAATGCAGGGCCATCGCAGAAGCCCAGAACCGTAACCACCATGCCACGTATACACACGCGTATAAGATCAAGTGACAGGCATATAAAAGATTAGTACATAAGCCGATTGAACCAGGCGGGTCAAAACCAGGTGCGACGGGTCAAAGGAGAAAAAAAAAAACATTAACTATCAAGGTAAATGAGGTAAATGCAGAAAACCACCCAGGATACACAATCGGGTATTGACGCAAAAAGTGCAATGAATGAAGGCCAAAGCGAATGCATGCTTATACAATGCGACTGGGAATGCAACTTCTGCGCGAGATGAATGAGGACAAAGACGCATTGTGCGTCGCGAATTCGTATTATACTGTGGGCGGATTTTCGATCACCTCCGTTCGGCAGGATCTCGAGGTTCACTGCGGCCTCGCTCCACTCGCGGCGGAACGGGGATCTCGGCCTCGTCTCGCGTCGGAGGGGACCTGCGCTCCGGGGAAGGTCGCGAGGGAGGCTCAACCGGCCGCAGAGGGGGTGAAGTCTCGCGCTCCCGCTGGCGGTACTCTTCTTCCGGATCGCGATCGATGATCGAGGAGATGGTCTGTTTCGTTGAGATCGAGGTCGAGGTCGAGCCGTTGACTTTCGGTGCCTGCACCGGTTCCTCCGGGGGAGGGAAGGGGGCCATGGGCGGGGGTGGCATGGTCTTCTCCGCGGTCTCCAGCTTCACTCGTTTGATACGCCCTTCCTCTTCTTCCGACGCGGAGGAGTAGTCGATCTCCTGGGAGTAGCCCTCGGGGGCGGAGTCTATGCGGCTCTCTTCGGTGGACGCCCGCTGGACGGTCGACACTGGCGGGAGAGGCGCGTTCGGGTCGAACACGATGCCACACACTTCGAGCGCTCTCGACTGACTCCCGAGGCTGCGGTCCTTGTGCTTCTTGGTCAGGTGGCACATGAATCCGTGCAACGTCACAAAGTCGGCTTTCCCGCAGCCGGAGACAGGGCACGTCAGGTAGACCAGGCTGCCGTCCGACGGCCGCTTCCACAGGGCACGACCCGACGGATCATGCGATGCTGGCCGCCCATGGCGCTCCCCCCACGCTTCGACATTCTTGATCGTGTACTTCTGCTTTCGTCGGATGGAACTGGCTCCGTTGGGGTCGTGGTGGTGGAGATGCTGGGGCGGAGGAATATGATGATGAGGGGGCGGAATCTGCGGCGGCGGTGGAGGAATTGCACGGGGCTCTGGCGGGCTCTGTTGCTTAAAAAAGGCAAGGGTCGTGGCCGCATTGGTCTCCGAGAGTCGACGCGGGGGCGTTGGTCGTAGTGGCGGGGAATCCACGTTTCCGTTGAACCCGAGCCCCAGGGACTCGCGCTTCAACCGTTTCCGCTGTCTACGGAGTTCCTACCCGATAAGAAAGGTCGATGTCAGATATCATCTATGGGGAAAAGCACCCGCTGCAGCGTTCATGTCATACCTCTTCTTCAGCTTCGGCATTTTCAGTCATCCTACGGAATTCTTCATCTTCACGCTTGCGGACGGCTAGTAAGTGGCTACGCGCAGCCATGCGGGCAGCCTCTTCATGCTCCAGCTGTCTTAACCGACCCTCAATGTGGTCCAAGTGGTGTACCGGCGGAGGAGGGCCCGGGGGGCCGTGTCCATGGTCTTGCAACGGAGGCGGCGGCGGGAAGTGACGAAAGTGATGATGAGGTGGTAGATGGTCCGGGTGCACTTGTTGGTTGGGGTTCATGGCAATTGGATGGAATCGAGGCAGAGCCATATTGAGATGATGGTGATGGTGGTGATGGTGTCCTGGGACGCCGTTGACACCATTCTCGTGGGCCGGAGCCACGGGAGGTGCAGCAACCGTCATTATGCGGACTGACTTGAGTTAGTGGTGTGATTTACTTTTGTTTTTTCTTTTTTCTGCTTTGCTCCTGAAACCATGCACATGCACATGTATATGAAATTGGACGGGTGATACAGGCAGTTAAAAACTGGGTGAACCCCGATAGATGAAAGAAAAAAGGAAAAGAAACAGCAGGAATGGAAGACAGGAACTATGCAGAATAGCAATCATTCAAATGATCAGAAAACAGGACGATGACGGAATCAGGGCAGGGTATGAGGGGTCAATCAAATAAAGGGCGAGTCCAGGGAGAGATATCAGAGGAATGAGAGCCGTGGGTGATAGGAGAATTTAAGGATGGAGGAATGTGAGAAAGGTCTGAGGAGGAAGTGAAGATTCCCGACTTACATTTCCAGCAATGATCATATGCAGTTAAATAAGGATGAAGGAATGATAATAGTCAAATGAATGTCACCAGTGGACAGACAGTCGGGTCGAAAGTACTACAAAAATGATTAAAAAAATAGAAATAGAAAAAAAAGAAGTAGAAAACAAACCGCTAGCGTGCTGCACCCTGCCCGTTATTCTTGTCTGTTTTTTTCCCTTTTTTTTTGGGTTTATTTTTTTTTCTTCCCCTTCCTGAAGATGGGGACTGGGAAATGTCCTGCGGGCTCTTTCAAAAGCCGATACGATCTCAATGTAGAGATGGCGTGCCTCCAGGTGGAAAGGTCAATGCAATGCAGCGGTCACAGCCAAGCAAGGGGATTTGATAGGATTGAAGTGGGCGGCGGGAATTCTAATGGAGGATGAGCGAGGAAGGGGAAAGGTTAATTTAGTCGACCAGGATGATGAACAGAAAGAATCGCAAAGAAAAGAAAGATGAGAATTGAAAGTGAGGGAAAGGTGAATAAAGTAAGAGATTGAAAGAAGACACTAAGATTTAATTACCAGACTAGAAAAATATTCGAAAAATCAATCAATAATCAAATAAGATTAAAAGAAAAAAGAAAATTCAAATAAGGCTAAGATATGGAGTAGAAGAATGATTTATTATGATTATTCTGAATCCACCAGATCAAGGGACAGCTCCAACCACTAAGGAATACACTAGTTCATGAGGAAAAAACCAGTTTGCCGCTTGGAAACCACCCAGTCCATGGACTGATTCCGCTAGTGGGGAGAGCTCCAGTATCAGATGTAGTAATAATTGTCAATAATCAACAGAGCTTGTTATGCTCCTGCTGCAGGTCGCACAACCGTCATGGCTCATCCATGATTCCTCTTCTTCCCCGGGGCCACTGGTGCTCCTGAGACGGTCTGGGGTGCTGCTGAAGAGGTTTGATACGAGGTGCTTTTGATCGGGAGGATTGAAACAAATCAAACAATTGATCTGTCTGTACATCATCAACCTAATCATTCAGTATTCTAATTAGATGATATAACGGTAATGGTCCTGTTATATCTCTTTTATCTCAACGACACTATGAGAGTACAGAGTACTATTATTGCTTAAAAATTTTTCCATCCGTTAACTAGTCATTAGGAGTTCTTCAGTCCCAATCAATCAATCAATCCATCCATCGATGGATTTAGCTTGGACCCTCCGAATGAAAATCCACTAGGTCACACTAGTGACAAACACAATCAACTCATCGACAACCCAAGACTCTGTCCATTCTTGGGTATTCACACGGATTCCTATCAATTCTTTTCTCTTCGGGATCTGTATCAAAGTACATCTGGGTAGGGTCCTGGTCAATGAGCAAATCCCCGATGGTGTCAACATACATACCACCCCCTCGAAGCATGGAGTGTCGCTCACTATCCTGGAAATCCTCCTGGGCATGTGCCTCCCTATCTTCTCAAACGGGGCGGGAACCGGGAAGAGAATTCTTCCATTTTTTTTTTTTCTTTTTTCTCTCCCTTTGTTCGTTCAGTTATCGGTTTGTTTATTTTCTTGGGAAACGTCTAATTTATTTTTAGAGGGGTTTCCCCTGGAGGACCAATGGGCGTTGGGCGATCTACTAACTTGGATGTAACACATTTAAATGAGAAGGAATGTGGAAGATCATGGAAGATCAGGAAATGGATTGTGTAATGTAGTTGACTTTTACTTTTGGCTTTTTGCACGGGTGTGACACAGTCAGGACTTAATCTAGTTTCACATTGATACAAATCTGACCATACCATAGTATACTACAGGAGATGGGATGTGGAAGATTCAAACCCTGAGAAGAGTAAGTCAAAAATAGATATGAATCAGAGAAAAAGACAGAATGAGAAAGAAAGAAAGAAGAAAAGCCATCTAAATGATTGGTTAGGGAAGACCCTCAGCAAACGTCCCAGGTAATAAATAACAATAATAAACTGGACCATGACAAGACCAAGTGGAGATAACCAACCCTCGACTGGATTTATTCCTGGATCATTACATTAAAACCAATGTGATCGACAGATGATAGGAGTTTTGCAGTCATCCTCACCGCAGAATCTGCCTATGAGACAGAAGGAGGAAGAACTTGCTCTTTTGTAAGCTGCTGACTGGCGGACTCAAATTAGGTTGGCGTGAGGAGTGTTCCATGAACAGGCAGATCTTGTCTACTCTGTACTAACTACCAGGTAATATCCAACCTCCAACAGTGGACTGGACAGTGGACAGTGGACAGTGGACTCCGAATCCTGTTCATTTTCTCTTTTAAACATCCCGCATTTGTATTGATTTATTCCATATCCTAATTACTACCCCTGTCATCACTCGTATCCATGGTTCTCAATATATCCAACCAACTGTCAAATAGATTAATCTGAATCACCATCAATCTATCTGGGGTTGAATCCAATCCTATACACCTGAGCACATGCAATGATTCATCCAGATAGACAGTCTAGCCCATTGAACAGTCTTACCAATGTTCCAAGTTCCAAATTACAAATTAATCCATCTCCCTCCCAAACCATCTACCTACCAACCTAAAGTAGTCTACCCCAAACACACCCCATCAGACGTGCAGAACACATCAGAAAAGAAAAGAATGAATAAAAGTACCATCCAGCCCATGTTGCAGCATTCCAATCAGAGCCTGGCCCCAACCCCAGGGCCAGTGGTCTAGTTCGTTCTTCTCGCCACGGCCTCTGTGGAGCCGTGGGTGCGCATGAAGGATTTGAACTCGATACATGTGTGTACGCTGTTGATTTGTCCCTTCTTTTCCCTTCTTCCTGCATTGCTGCGCTGCTACTGCGGCTGTTACTGCCGCTGCAAGTGTCTTGGGGTGGAGACGGGTCTGTGTGAGTCTGTTAGTGCAGCCGATAAGGACATGGATGATGTTTTCGCCAGTAGAAAGTAAAAAGGTAAAACAGATTAATTAAAAGAAAAAGAAAGTCCAAAAGTAAAAAGGCCAACCCTCGAATCAAACGCTGCAGTTATAGATCTCCCTGTCTCGGATCTGGGAAGACATTCCCGTTGGACGAAATCAAGGAGGGAGAAGGAGGATTGTTGGCGGCTTCAGCCAAACTCAATCTACCTATCATTATTAGTCTGACATTTGGTTCACCGCCCAATTGTCCGAGGTAATTAATTGATTATTACTGATTAGGTGGTCTTATTGAAACTAGTTCTGTGTTTGGGGGCATCCACCGGATTGATCAGTCAGAAAGGGAAAAAACCAAAAAAAAAAACAAGACCAAACAAACAAAATCGATCGATAAACTGAATTAAATAAAAAAAAATAAAAGGCAAAAATGGATATTACACAGTGCTCCATTCTCCGTACATTCTCCAAGCATAACTTGCTCCACTCACTGTGTATCACACAAGTCATCATCCTTTGCCCCTTTCACTATCTGCCCACATTCCCCAAATCTTTCATCATTCTTCTTTCATTCCTTCCAAGGTGTGTGGGGGGAGAGCCGAGTATGGAGCACAAGCGTGAGCATTCCAGCGACGCTCACGTGTAGGATTGCAGTCTGGATCGGCAGTAGTCGCAGGGGCAAGAGATAGCAAGGAAAAGAATGAAAGAATTCGTCAAGAGTCTCACCACAATCAATCCCTGCAAGAATGGCGGGTTCCGGACCTTGAATGGCATCTCCTGCATTAGATATGATTCGCCCTGAGAGAAGTGGGGGGAAGAAACAAGCTGGGTTGATTCAATAGGTACGGAGGAAGTAATCAATTAATCAGATGTGAAATCCTCTGGAATAAATAAATACTTACTACTCTGTAATAACATACTATGAGTAGTCTTAGCCAGAACCTCCGATCATCAGCGCCTGCTGTCTCCCATTGGTAGAAGGTGATACTGTAGTTTCATGGTTTGTTTAGTTAGTGCAATGTGTGTTTTAACCTAGTTGAGGAAGGGTTGGAACTTGGACAGCTGGCAATGAGTCCAGATTCTGAATCTAGACATGGGGGTTCCAGGATAAACACGAATCCGTCTCCTAGCTACTATAACTAGTCCTGGCAAGGTCAAACTCCTCCGAAACTGGTTATGGTGATGTTCGGGTTGGAGATCATTGGTTAACGTAAGGTAGGTACTTCTGGTGCAGTGCGCACCACACATAACATGCATGCCTCTACACATACATAGCTGCCTGCCAACTTCCAAGTTACCTACTGACCTACCTACCTTGGTATCTACCCTCCGGGGCTCGATAATACCTACCTATCTCTACCTACCTACCTACTGAGATTCTACTGACCCCAGGCCTTCGAAAAGGCGGAATAATGAAAGTGTAAAGTGGAAACTTGAAATCAACCAGCAGGAAGAACTAGTTCGTAATCTGACCCACTACCTACCTACCTACCTACTTACCCCTACAATGAGGCGTCCCGGTTTTTGATGCGGTCGTTTCGGGGCTTCCTTCGTAACTGGTCGACTGCCTTGCCTGCCTTGCTAACCGGAGGGAAGCACTGAATATTGTTGCCCTGTTCTTGGTTGGCTACTGCACCAGTGGCCCACTTGGGATTCTGAACAATTCTAGAGATTCTATTGCCCGCTTGTCAAGTGCCCGGTTTTAACAACTACAATGAAGCAAGGTGGATATACGATGGGAACCATTTTTGTTTTGAAGTCGAGAGGAGATTTCCGTTTCTATTGTCACATGTTCCAAATACCCAGCCCAATCCGTCACACCCTTTTTGTGGTTTTTGTAGCCCCCAGCCGTCATATCATTAAGTTACAATGAACTTCCAGGTCTCATTCCACCAACACCACGGCGGAGTGGAGAGCGGAAAATCGGGGGATATGAAGATGAAAAAAAGTGTAAA